>CM040833.1:4158647-4191147 GCA_022828995.1 Vimba vimba
ATCGGTGAGCAGACGCAGAGAGAGCGCACGCAATCAAAGCGACAGACACTCTGATTGAAAGTGACGGAAAAGAGAAAAAGAATCTCAGGCTGCAGAGATGAAAGTGTGTAGAAGTGACAGATAAGAAAAGAGAAAGACGAGAGGAGGGAGGGAGTCGTGTTGAAGGGAAGATGACTGTCCGTGTGTGTTAACGTTGAACACGATGCTCGTTGTCGCGAGCAACATCCGTCCCACGTGCGATCGCTCGTCCTGATCTGGAGCTCGACTTCCTGCGACACGCAAACACGGAGCGATGGAGCGAAAAACTGGAACGAGAGATCAGGGGCCATTTTTATGCCTTTATCACCCTCTCGTGCCTCTCCGAGGTCCCGCGAGCCCCGCGGAGAGAGAGATCGAGAGAGCGTTTTAGCACCAAACTACCACAATAACACACAGGCCCGTTGAGGATCAGGAGAGAAATGCGCAGGCTTTCTGAATACTTCATGCCACTTAGAGCTGAACGTGTAGAGTCGTTGAGATCCTGAGAGACCCTGAGATCTAGTTAGAAGATAAAGCCTGTTAATGCATCCTCTCATGACAGCCCTCCATCTCTGTCTCCCGTCTCCCTGCGGGATGGACAGACGGAGGAGAGTTCATGCATTCATTCAGCGAGCGCCAGAGAACGCCGTCTGAATGCAGAACACCCTGAATGAGTCAGAGAAAGTTTGTGGGTTTATAATGGTTTGTTTTTTGCCGCGTGTCAGTTCTGGGGTGGAACATCACTAAATTAAAATTACAATTCACACGAAAAAGATTATTTACTTACCTTAATGTGATTTAAACCTATATGCCTGTAAACTTTGTTTTTTTTCTTCTATATATACTGTACATGCATGTGTGTCTGTCTGTCTGTGTGTGTGTGTGTGTATCATGAAACATTTTTTAGTATTCTTTGAAGAATGTAAAGTTCAAAACAATAGCATTTATTTGAAATATAAATATTTTGTAACATTATACATTTTCCCTGTCACTTTTGAGCAATTTAATGCATCCTTGCACAATAAACATGAATTACTTAAAAAAAAAAAAAAAAAAAAAAAAAAAAAAAAAAAACTTACTGGCCCCAAACTTTTGACCCACATTATGTTTTCTATGTATCCTCCTATATAGTATACCATATACTCATTAGGTCATGAGATGCACAAGAACCACTGACATTTATTGTTATTGACATCCAGCTTACATCAGATTTGCTGTTATTTATTTTGCAAACTAGTGTCATTGTTTGAGGCAGAAGTTGACATATCACTTGGTAACCAAGTGAATGTTTTGCATGCCAGTGTAACACTACTCTGAAAGTTAACCAACTGATAGATTACTTACAGTGACTCTGAACATTGAAGTATTTAAATTATGAGTTGCTTTCAGCAATACTGCAGTTTCAAAGTGATTTTCCTAACACTTAAATGTCAAAGCTGCTCTCGAACTCTGGTGACCAATAATAATTCATAACCAGAGATTACGGTCCACCCATAAGACGCGTGAGTGTGAAGACAGTCGTTTCATCTCTGCTTTGTGTGTGTGTGTGTGTGGTGTTAAGTCTCTTTGAGGCGTGTTCTGGAGTGTCACGCTGCCTCTGGATCTCATGTTGGTCTCTGGTCTACAGTTATCTCATTATAAGGCTCAGGG
The DNA here is from genome assembly GCA_022828995.1 of Vimba vimba. Classification (NCBI taxonomy): domain Eukaryota; kingdom Metazoa; phylum Chordata; class Actinopteri; order Cypriniformes; family Leuciscidae; genus Vimba; species Vimba vimba. The sequence continues at coordinate 4,160,316 of CM040833.1, forward strand.
ATTGTGGGATCCGGGTTTCAGAAGACAGAGCTGATAATCCCTGTCATCTGGATTAATTAGGACTTTCTTCTGTCATCTGATCACCTTCATACATGGGTTGACTCTCTCTCTCTAAAACTCTTTTAATAGCTGGATTACATTACAGGCTGGATTTGCTTTAGCCTTTACTTTCCCTCTCTTACAGTATTTCCGCCCACTTTCTTTTTTCCCTCTATTGCAGCATCTTTTACCTAGAAGTGATGATTGGCAAGTCAAGCATTAGTGATTTCAATGAAGCCGTACTATTCATCGTGATAGTGAGATTTACACTGGGAAAATAATCACATGTACTTCAGTTTCTTCTCCAGAATTATGTTCTGATGTTCTTGTTTTTTTTGTTATTCCTGGTCTGGTCATGTGTGATTGTGTTTGTAGTTTATATGAAAATATATGACAATATGAAGAAGGAAAAAAACATGTTGTAAATGGCTTCCCAAATCCCATGAGCTCTGATTCGATTCTGTGTGTGCTGCTTCTGTTTCTTTCATTAGCTGTGTGTGTGTTAATATTTTAGGCAGGTGTGTGGGTTGTACGGTGGGAACACGGTGTGTGTTAGAGTGAATATTTCAGGTGTCTCTGTGTGTGCGCGCGTATCAGAGTCTCATTATATCAAACCCTCAGGCCTCAAACCTCCAACAAACTCACTGTAGAACACACACACACGCACGCACACACACACTCTGTCTGTCTCTCCTGTCCCTTTCAGAGTGTCTGTCTGTCTCTCCGCTTCATTATCAGTTTTTTCCTGAATTCTGAGACCATCACTCGCTCCAATCTAACACACCCTGAGAGAGAGAGAGAGAGAGAGGGGTGTGTTTCTGTCATCTCTGTGTGTGTGTGTGTGGAGTGTGTGTTTTGGCTGGTTGTGTGTGTGTGTCTGAGACCGGTGCAGATTGACGTGATTGTTTTGACAGGCTGTTATGATGATGTCTTTAGTAATGTGAAATCTCTTGAGTCTGTCACTTAAGTCTCTCAATCTCGCAATCTCGCAATCTCACACTATCATATTGGTTTTATTTGTCGTTTCTTGTGTTAATTCATGGTATTCTACAGCGCTCTGTAATGCTTCATTGTGACTGGTCAATGGCAGCATTCTGCAGTCAACTGTTTCTGTACATTAGATGTTTCACAGTGATGCAATCAGTTGACCACATCACCGCCCTGATAACTACACACACACACAACACCCTTGAACTACCCAGAACACCCTAGCAACTGCATAGCAATGCCTTGGTAACCACACACAACACAGGTGAACTCTCTAGCATCCACCAGAACACCTTATCAGTGCCTTGGTAGCCTCACACCATACCCTAGCAACCACCCAGAGCACCTTAGCACCCTCATAGCAACACCTTATTAACCACCTAGCAAATCTTAGCAACCTCCAGAACACCGTATCAACCACATAACAACGACCTGGTGCTAGTGAGGTTTTCACAGGTGAGTTACTTGGCAACCACCCAAAATACCATAGCAATTACATGGCAACCACACACAACATCCTAGAATGGTGCATGTGAGTATTACACTGGTGAATTCCCCAGTGCTATGGGTGTACAGTAGTACATAATGACAGCACTATGTAAATGACTTATTCATTCATTCATTTTTTTCTGTATTATTACAAGGACATGCAAACTGTCCCCATAATTCAAAAGGTTAAAAATAAACTAAACAATATTAATTGAAATGTAAAAATATAGGTTTAGTGGTTTGTTGAGGTAAGGTGATCTCAGTATAAAAAACAATGTTTGTGTCGTGTGTGTGTGTGTAATGTATCCGTTTGTGTTTTGAGGGCATGTTTTGCCTGCAGTTATTTTGCCTCTGAATCAGCCTGCTGGTACACACACACACACACACACACACACACACACACACACACACACACACACACACACACACACACACACACACACACACACACACACACACACACACACTCACACTCTGTAACTCATCAGTTTCCATTTTTTTGGTCGTCTTATCAGCATGTTCTTTATGTTTTTCAGTATTTTTGATCCATTTATATGTGCATATATATCATCTTAGGAAGAAGCACGTTGTCTTTCTCTTTTGCTTTTGATTGGTACATCGCCTTAAAAGCAAAGCAAGTATGTGTGTGAATTTGAAGTACTGGTCACACTGATCCTCTTGGACGCTTGCTGCTATTTCAATCACAATCCAGGATTTTCCCATAAGTTTATCATCTAAACTGAGACTTTCAATAGCATGTCCTTTAGTGGATCTGGACACATTTTCCAGTCTGGGTTGGAGTGACTGATGACTGTCGTTAGTGCTGGATGATATTAATGAGCTCCTAATGGATCAGATTCACTAGTCTTTCTGACTACCCCCCCCCCCCACCCCTCTGTAAACGTCTGTAAATGCACAAGCTCCATTAAAACCATCACCATGCACGACTCAGAGAGAGAGAGAGTCCATGAATAATACAGGCCGGTTTGAGGAACACATGTTCTCTGGCCGTGTGCTAATGTAGAAGCGCTTTAGAGCCGACAGCTGAATGTCACCAAACATCTGAATCTCTCTGTTCAGAATAGCGTACTGCAAACTATTCTGGAAAGAAAGAAGTATTCAGTGTGTATTAGGGCTGCATGATTTGGGAAAAAAATTAATTGTGATTGTTCTGATAAAATCAGTGTCTTTTTGCTGTGAATTTTAATGATTCCTCTAAAGTATAAACGTAAGAATACATTTTATGTTGGTAGTAATATTTCAAGATGAACACTAAAGCAACCTAGATTTACTTGATTATCCGTTAAAATGTGTCTCAAATATTATCAGGCTTTTGAGGAAGGTTTATTTGTTCAACTCTCAATCGTCATTGCATTGCATTATATTTTTTTAAACTACAGGGCTTTGATCATAAAACTAAGCCTTTATATATCATCTTTATATATATATATGTATATGTATGTATGTATGTATGTATATGTATGTGCATTTTATGTATAATCTATACTGTTATAAAGATCAGAATTTCATCTTACCTTTTGTCCATATAAATCATATCACACTATATCATAGGCTACTATATGAGCCATAAAAGTCTGATGTAGCCATTTTTTTGTAAAATGCTTTCAGTAAACGATTCCATTTAAAGAAGAAAAAAATCCTGACTATTATTCCATATGTCAGGGGATAAAGTCTTCTTTATCACTTCATCTTCATCAGTAGAGGATGATCTTAAAACACTGATGCTGTTACCGTGATTTTTTTTTTTTTTTTTTTTTGTATGCCACTGATAATTGAGGAGTGAAATTGAAAAGACATTTTAGAAATATCAGAAAAAATATTTAATTAATTTCCAGACGTTAAACCGTCAAGCTTTTATTTCGTCGAAAAATTGCAGGAAGCCCATTATTTTGATTTTGTATGGTGAAGGATAATTGAAAAGTGAAATTGCAAAGATATTTGTAGAATCACCAGACTTAAATGCGACTTGCCATTCTCTGACTATAAATCAGTCAACCTTGTTATCTTTCCGAAGGCATAATTATGTGCTGACATGTTCAGATCTGTTCGTTTAGTTTTTAGACTGCACAATGCAATTGATTAGCACATGAAATCTTGCAGAAAGTAACTTCTGAAATCAAGGTATCAGACTGAGGAACGGGATGGCATTGACCGTTCACGAGCTCTGACTCTCGGGGTGTTAATTGTAGGGTCCGCTCTGATGCCAGTAATTAACCGTTGATCAGACCTTTAGTCCTCGAACCACTGCAGACTCTCCACAGGAGGTTGAGTGCGAGTGTGTGATTATTTTTAGCACACACACTCCTCCAGACATTGTTCCTCTGAGATTCACATCAGTGAATGGGTGAACTAATAGTTCTGGGAGGAAGAGTTTCACCCACACTACCTTCATCATCCTTGTGTTCGCTGGTGGGAGGAGAGCAGAGAACCTGCTTTCTGTTGGAAAGGGGAAGAAAAGAACAAATTACACTTTTATAGCCATCTGCCACCATCACTTTCTCTGACAATTACTGGTTGTTTGGAAGAGCGAGAGAACGAGAGAGCGAGCGGTGGGTTTTTATGTGTTGGAGATCACTAAAATAAACCCTGGAAACGATTTCTCAAACTAGTATTTCTTCTTAAATGGCATGTGCTTCAGATGCACCGCCATCATGTTTGATAGTTTTATTTTTTGTATTTATTTATTTATGATTTATAAAAAAAGTTATTCAATTCAAGTACTTAAATTTTTGTGTATTTTGTAGTATAATTACATTTCATTTGTTTGTTTATATTTAGGTAATTCATGATGTATAAAAAAATTGTACTTAAAGTGGTGGTATAATGCCCTTTTCACAAGATGTAAAATAAGTCCCCAGAGTGTGTGTGTGAAGTTTTAGCTCAAAATACCTCACAGATATTTTTATATAGCATGTTAAAATTGTCACTTTTTTTGAGGGTGAGCAAAAACACACCGTTTTGTGTCTGTTCCTTTAAATGCAAATGAGCTGCTGCTCCCGGCACAGAGGGCGGAGCTACAACAGCTTTTGTCCTTAGCAGCTTCGATTACCTCACACAGAAAAGCACTGAAATTTTTTTAAACTTTTATGTTCAAACCGGAGTCAGACAAAGATGGAGAGACTCAAGAAGAAGTGACAACATGTAGACAACATTTCTGAATGTTGTAGTTATCTTCTAGTCATTGATTAGCATATTCTGTCATGATAATCTATAAATCGTGTTCAGGGGGTGGGGTTTATGTACATTTTAGGGTTGGTGATGTCACTAACCCGGGAGGAATGTGGTGTAGTCTCTACCAGCCGTTTGTTGTAGTCCTTAAAAAGCGATTTCTGTAAAAGCAAATATCTCCCTTTGCTTTGAACTTTGAGCGTCGTAACTTTGCAGATGTTGTTTATGATCAAACAGCAACATTACACACTAACTAAAGTTAGAAAAGTGAAATCATAATCAACCACCCCTTTAAATGTAATTGTAAATTTAATTTAAAGCTGCAGTCCGTAGTTTTTCCTCTTTGTCGCCATCTCTGTTTGAAATCTGCAATTGCAGTTATTCGCGGAATTATCAACTTTAAAGCGGGGCTCAGTAACTTCGGGATTTCTTCGCTGTATTCTCGCTTTTTGCTCACAGGTTTCTCTCTAGAGCTCCCCCCACAGCTTCGGAATAGATATTTGACAACACTGTTGTAAAAACTCGTAGGCGATTCTCGGACACCAGAGGCTATAGATCAACGACATCAAAGCAGATGGGACATTCTTTAAAACGTCTTCTTCATTCGGGTTCAAACAGCGTGAGGGAGCGCAATAATGACAGCATTTTAGCAGATTTCTTTTGGCCATAAAGCAATTGTTTACATCGCGAGACCTGATATCACGCGATACTTCCTGACGCGGCGGCCGGCGTCCCGCCGGCTCAAAGTTGTAAGTGCGTGTTTTCCGCTCACGGGCACCAGGGGGGTGCGAAACGACCACCATTCAACCCGAAATAAGTAATGTAACCATTCCAATGACTCCGAAGCTGTTCAGTTAAGGTAAAAAAGTTACTTAGTTCACCTTTAAGTGGTGCACGGCACAGCACGGATGAATCCAATGTTTTGAGGAGACTGTGCGGCTGTTAGTCGCCGCCGTTGTGGATACTGTCATTCGCAATCACAGATTCTACTTTTTGGAAGTATGACCAACATTAGAATTTTCACTGGAAAATGTCATCTGAACAAGTAACATCCACTTTTGTTCTGACCAACTAAGGGGAAAAAAGCATTGCAGTAAATCGCACTGATTAAATCTAACGATCGCTTATCACGTCAAACCGTGCAAATTATACTTTGTTCTCAAATTGTTAATGTTAGCAACATCAGCATTGCGTGACTACATTTAATGCCCTCCCGATATTATCCTTGTTTTCGCATGGGCCGGTTGCAGTCTCTTTTTTTCTGTAGCCACTCTGAAGTCTGAAGTCTTTTGCGTTTTACAACGGGTGAATGTCCAGTTGTCTTTGGTGATTGTCGTTTGAACCTTTCTGGATTCGCCATCAAATTGATAAGTTTAATTATATCAAGTGCTGTAAGAAAAGGCTATAAATCTCCACCTCCAGCATCCTCACACTCATAGCCGACTAGCCGAGACTCTTCTTTATGTGGACAGATGTGACGTAATGACGCAAAGACATGCTGGAATTTCCCGCGGAAATCCACCAGTACCACTGGAGTTAAAAACATTACTACAAGCTTACCGTTGTGAATCGAGCTACGGCAAGCAGAGAGTTTTGAACACTGGCTGGTTATGTATTTGCTCAAATTTATTTTGGATCATTTTTAGTCCAAAAAAGTTACGGACTGCAGCTTTAAATTATATTTTTTATAATGAAGCAATTCAATTGATGTGTTTAAATTCAAGTACTTAAATTTATTCGATTTTTTTGATTACTTAAATTTTGGAAATAACTTGAGCTTTAATGAGATGATGGATGGATGGATCAGAGATAGTCGTTGTGATGGAGAATCTCAGTGGAGCTCGTGAAGAAGATGCTCAGTTCATGTTTGATGTGACACGACACATGTTGACATGAGTTAATCTTACAGAAATACAGATGTTACAAGTCTTTAATCTTTCTGTTTGTATATATGTTTAATACTCATTTAATAATCCTGGTGTGTGTGTTTAATCCATTTGACAATCTGTCAAACTGAAGATTTAGTGACCTCCAGTCGTTCTCTCTCTCATCTATCTCATCTTTCATTTGTTCTTCTATCTTGTTTCAGTTTCCATGTTAGCATAATGTCCTTGTGTGTGTGTGTGTGTGTGTGTGTGTGTGTGTGTGTGTGTGTGTGTGTGTGTGTGTGTGTGTGTGTGTGTGTGTGTGTGTGTGTGTGTGTGTGTATGTGAAGGTCATGTGAAGGGCAGTGCATGCTGGGATTGATTGTAATCATCTATAATTTTTGTTGCTGCTGTAAACGGTCTCATCGCCGCTCGTTTGTTCTTTGGATTCTCCTTCATGCTTTGTGTTTGTTTATCCCTCCTCTCTCTCTCTCTCTCTCTCTCTCTCTCTCTCTCTCTCTCTCTCTCTCTCTCTCTCTCTCTCTCTCTCTCTCTCTCTCTCTCTCTCTCTCTCTCTCTCTCTCTGTTATTCTATCCGTCTTTCTCTCCATTGACATTTCCTGTCAGGCGTCTCATTATTGAGTCCCTTCAGATCACTGATTAAACTCCTCACGTCTTTCTGTCAGTCTTTCTGTCAGTCTTTCTTTCTTTCTTTCTTTCTTTCTTTCTTTCTTTCTTTCTTTCTTTCTTTCTTTCTTTCTTTCTTTCTTTCTTTCTTTCTTTCTTTCTTATTGCATGTATTTAAAATGTGCATTTGTGTTATCTCGTTCTGTTGTTGTATCTCTCTTCTCTCCATCTGTTGAATCATATCAGCTGTGGTTTTGGTTCCCAAGGACACTATTTTAGTCTTAATTAATTGTGCACACTGGGCCCATGTACACACACACACACACACACACACACACACACACACACACACACACACACACACACACACACACACACACACACACACACACACACACACACACACACAGAGACAGACAGACAGACAGACAGACAGACGTGTCTGTCAGTGTGATATGATGGTGTCCATAATGATGGTGTTGAAATGACAACACACTTGCACACAGATTCATTGCTGAAGAAGAGTGTGTGTGGTCTTTTTCTTTTATTTCTCAAGTCCTGTGTGTGTCACTGTGCTGTCAAAAATCTAATCGGAGAGACGGAGGTGTTGGTGAGCGGAGGACAAACTGTAGGAGGTAAAGAGATGGAGTGGAGAGGGAGGAAAAGAATGAGAGACAGAGAGAGAGAGGGGAACAAGAGAAAGAAACAAAGAGAGACGCTTGTATGTGTTTCCAATTACCAGCCAAAGGCACCTTCTCTTTCTCTCCTGCATGTTTGTGTTTTTCACCATGTGTTCTCAGTGTACTGGTGCGTGTGTGTGTGTGTGTGTGTGTGTGTGTGTGTGTGTCCTCTTGAGGAAAGACTGTAGCTCCTCCCCCTGCCTGTGACCTCATTAGAGTGACCTCGTTAGAGCCACGATCTGGAGTGACTCTTAATTAAAAGTCCGTACCCCCCCCCCCCACACACACACACACACACTCTTACTCAATGTCCTTTTCTCATCCAGAACTCAGAGAGAGAGCGAGAGAAAGAGATACTAAGGATGTTTTCCTCTTGAATAGAGCTGAACTCAAACCCCTGTGAATGCACCAAACGTAATAACCAAAAATTAAATGTTTACAGTATTTATTGTGAAAATGCTGCACAGCGTGGATCTCTCACAGCTAATCAGAACACGTTTAATATGCAGAGATGTGGAGTGAGAATCACTGTGGGTGGGGATTCCTAGCTGTTATCATTCATTTCATATCATGTTGTTGTTGATCAGGGTTCAGTCCACTTTCAATTTATACAGTAGTATATTAATTATAGAAATATATTATGTTATAAGAATATATGTTATTCTTATGTATGTTTTTAAGAATTGTGACCCTGGACCACAAAACCAGTCACATGGGTCAGTTTGTTGAAATTGAGGTTTATTCATCATCTGAAAGCTGAATAAATAATATTTCCATTGATGTATGGTTTGTTATGATAGGACAATATTTTGTCGAAATACGACTATTGCAAAATCTGGAATCTGAGGGTGCAAAAAAATTGAAACACTGAGAAAATCACCTTTAAAGTTCTCCATTTATGTTCACGTTTGTGCTGCATTCACTCACAAAAATACATGTTTTATATATTTACGGTAGGAAATTTACAAAATATCTTCATGGAACATGATCTTTACTTAATATCCTGATGATTTTTGGCATAAAAGAAAAATCGATCATTTTGACCCATACAATGTATTGTTGGCTATTGCCACAAATATACATTGTGCAACTTATGACATATTATGAATTATTAAATAGAATGTTCAAAAGTACGCAACACATTATCTGAAATCTTTTGTACCATGACAAATGCCACTCTTAATTAATTTAATGCATCTTCGATGATTGAAAGTATTCATTTCTTTAAAAAAAAAATCATCCTGTCCCCAAATTTTTGAAAGGTAGTGTACATATTTATAATATAACAGTAACATTTCTGTTGTAATATCCTCACTTTGATGTATTGAAAGGTAGTCTGGTTGAATTTTTCAAGCCATCATTTTCACATCAGATGTTTAATAAGCCCCTCGTTCTGTCATCTTCATTTCTAGTGTCAGTGTATCATAACACACAATCCTAAAGGGATCCTCCCTGGTTTGAAGTTGTTTTGAAGTGTTCAGTTATCCGTCCGAATCCTTGCGTGCCGCTCTCCGACTCCTGGATCATGTGACACAACAGGCCAAGTGTGAAAACAAGCGGCACAGAGAGAGTCATTACTTTCAGAGTGTGTGCGACTGGTTTCTCTCTGGTTTCTGCTTCAACTCTTTCCATCTCCAACTTCTCACGTATGATTGCTTCCATCTTTCTCTCTCTCTCTCTCTCTGTGTGTGTGTGTGTGTGTGTGTGTTTAAAGTGGTTAGCTGCAGGTTTAAAGTTTTATAAAGCTGTCAGTTCTCAGTGATTTTCATTTCAGTGGGTGAGTGAAGCTGACAGATGCTGTGAAGTGTGTGTGTGTGTGAGAGAGAGAGATTTTTGCTTCACTCGTGTGTGACGACTCGCAACACACACACAGTTCGCAGGTGGACAACATGAGGTACACAGCTGTAGTTCACACACCTTCAGCACAGTATCAGAGTCTGTGTGAACTGATATCAGGGTCAGATCTCAAGCAGTAGAGAAACACACACACACACACCTCATTCGTGTTTGTGTCTAGACTGTGGTCTTTGCTTTAAAGAGGAGTAGATAAAGATATACAGCAAACCATTATAGTATCAGACAGCATTTTTTAAAATTCAATTGTTATTGTCAGTCTGGTTAGGATAACCTGAGATAATATAATATCAGGGTTCTGAATGTCCTACACACAGGTCTCGGTCGTTTCTGCTGTACATCTGTAATGTTTCAATGTCACTTATATTCTTATATGCATATATTTTTGCACTTACACTTATATTCACATACATTCTTCATTGGAGCTTTAATAGAAACATTGTTTATATTCCTTTCATTAATATACTATTATAGTATTAATTATTGATATACTTAATTATTTGTTTTTGGCAATGTGTAATGTAGTGTGTGTAATGTATGTGTGTGTCTGTGTTTTTAGTGTATTTGTAAGTTTCTAATCCTTGAAAGAGGATGTGTGTGTGTGTGTATGCAGCTGTTGTGTTTTACCTCAATCTTTGACTTCTCTGTAGATCTTTAGTAACATCGGTCTGTGTTTTTACCTGAGCTGTATTACACACACACACTCACACACTCACTCACACACTCACTCACTCACTCACTCACTAACACACACTAACACACACTCACCAAAACTCACTCACTCACTCACCAAAACTCACTCACTAACACACTCACTAACACACACTCACACAAACACACACACACTCTCTCACACACACACTCTCTCACTCACTAACACACACACACTCTCTCACTCACACACATACATACATACATACACAAACACACTCTCGCACTCACTCACTAACACACACTCTCTCTCTCTCACTCACACACACACATACATACATACACAAACACACACTCACTCACTCACTAACACACACACTCCCTCACTAACACACACTCACTAAAAAACACACACACTCTCTCACTCACACACATACACACACACACACACACACACACACACACACACACACACACACACACAGAACCCCAGCGAGAATTTCTGCTGATGCTTAAAAGTATTTGACTGACAGATGCTCAGATGTGTGAATGTGTGTTTGGTTATGCATCATTAACATGTTCATGTAATTTCTGCCTGTGTTCTTCGAGTGCTTCCAGAGGCATGTGTGTTTGTTTGAAAGTGTGTATGCATGCATGATGTTTTCTACACACCCCTGGCTCGGCCTGGTCAGAAATCATGACGGGTTTTCTGCTCAGATGAGTTGACAGTGGTCAGAATTATACCTACAGCTATCTCTCTCTCACACACACACACACACACACACACACACACACACACACACACACACACACACACACACACACACACACACACACACACACACACACACACACACACACACACACACACACACACACACACATTGGAATTGGATCATTATAGTTTGCTATTATGGCTATTATTACACATTGCTGTGTTTTCTAATGCAAACATTATTATTACTATTATTTGTAACTCATCATGCAGAGTTTGTGTACATTTTTTTTAAAGAAATGAATACTTACGTTCAGTAATGCGAATTAAATTTGTTCAAAAGGGACTGCAAAGACATTTATAATGTTACAATAGATTTATATTTCAAAATAAATGCTTGTTCTTCTATTCATCAAATAATTCAGAAAAAGAAATGTATCGCAGTTTCCACAAAAGTAATTACATTACATTTTAACATATATTCACTTACAAAACAGCAGTTTTAAATTGTAATATTTCACAAAAATGCAGGAATTTTGCCCAAATAATTGCAGCCTTGGTAAGCAGAAGACACTTTTTTCAAAAACATTTGGAAAAAAAAATCAGCGATCTTTTGAACAGTAAAGTACATGATGTATTTTTTGTAGGATTTTTTATTTTATTTTTATTTTATAGAATATCTTGGCTGTGCAAGAAAAGTTTCATAAAAATAGTCCATATGAATATTCTTCATATATAAAAAAATCACCTGGATATTCTGTAAAAAAAAAAAAAAAAAAAAAGTCAGTCAGTCAACTGGATTAAAACAACATGAGAGTGAATAAATGATGAGATAATTGACATTTTTGGCTGAGCTGTCCCTTTAATCCGTCGTATGATACAGGAGATGTGTGTGTGACGGTCAGTTTAGCTCGTTCCTGCTTTCTCTGAGAATAGTGATGTTCTTCTGCTTTACGGCCAGTGAAGGAGGCCAGATCCCTGGAGGATGAAGCGAGAAAGACAGAATAAGAGATAATGTGCTTCTGAAGGTTGTGTGTGTGTGTGTGTGTGTGTGTGTGTGTCTGCAGCGCTGGTGTGTTTAATTGGACGGTCCACTGTGAACTCCAGCACAGAAAGAGGTCAAACAAACCAAAGCATCACAGCTATAGACCCTCAGGAGAGTGTGTGTGTGTGTGTCTCGAGAAAGAACATCATCAAAGGAGACTTTACGAGAGGCATATAAATAACACACACACACACACACACACACACACACACACACACACACACACAGTGACGGGATAATTTAAAGAGGCACCTCACCCAAAAATAAGGATTCTGTCATCATTCACTTTCAGTATGACTTTCTTTATTTAGTATTTGTGTTTGTTATATGGAAAAGAGCAGCGTGAACATTCAGATAAACGTCTCATTTTTTGTGCCGCGCTGAATATTGAAACCCATACAGGTTTGGAACGACATGAGGGGGGAGTAAACGACTGAATGCTTATTTTGAGGTGAACTGTCCCTTTAAGACAGACATTTTTGAAAATCTTGAGTCCTGGTCCAGACACACACACACACACATACACTTACAGTCCCCTTGAAGTGACATTTGGGGTGTGTGAGAGAGAGAGAGATAGAAGCAGAAATCATGTTGTTGTGTGTGTCTGTAGGCCAGACCCTGAGCTGGTCTCTGGTGCGGGTCTTGATGTGTGTGTGTGTGTGTGTGTGTGTGTCTTGGCATCTCTGTGTGGTTTTGCAGCTCGGGCCGCACGCCTGCAGTCTCGCCCGCAGCAGAGAATGAGAGATGGAGCTTCTTTCCAAACTCTGTGTGTGTGTGTGTGTGTGTGTGTGTGTGTGTGTGTGTGTGTGTGTGTGTGTGTGTGTGTGTGTGTGTGTGTGTGTGTGTGTGTGTGTGTGTCCATCAGATTCATCTGACGTTCAAAAAAAAGTGATGTGTGTTTTGACAGGAATGTTCTGATGTCAATACAAGTTAAAGACTGTCAGACACATTTGTGACAAATTCTCTCATCCGTCATTTTATATACTACAGTTCAAAAGTTTAGAGTCAGTACGTTTTTTTTTTTTTAAGGACACTTTTATTCTGCAAGGATACATTAAATTGATGGTTTCCACAAAAATATGAAGCAGCAAAACGGTTTTCAACATTGATAATAAACAGAAATGTTTCTTGAGCATCAAATCCTCATATTAGAATGATTTCTGAAGGATCATGTGACACTGAAGACTGGAGTAATGATGCTGAAAATTCAGCTTTGATCACAGGAATAAATTATATTTTAATATATATTCACACAGAAAATGGGTATTAAAAATATTTCACAATATTACTCTTTTTGATCAAATAAATGCAGCCTTGGTGAGCAGAAGAAACTTATTTCAAAACATTAAGGCCCGGTTTCACAGACAGGGCTTAGACTAAGCCAGGATTAGACCATAGATCAATTAGGACATTTAAGTAATTTTTATAAACATGCTTAGAAAAAAACATTACCGATGTGCATCTTAAAACTAAAAAGGCACTGATATATTTTTAAGATCAGTCAGTGCAAGTTTATTTCAGTGGAAACAGCTCAGACTTACATTTTAGTCTAGGACTAGTCTTAAGCCCTGTCTGTGAAACCAGGGGTAAAAGTCTGAAATGTTTAAAGGGGCTATATGCTTTTTTCTGAAATTTAAACTCGCGACTGACACCTGTGGCCAAAAAACGGAACTGCTCTTCCTTTCTGCTCGCTCTCGTACGTGCACACTTCACAAGTCATCCGCTGCAAAGAAGTCTACATTATGTTTACAGAGGTAAGAACAGTCAAATACATATATTGTTTGAGAAACTAAGTTTGTTTGCTGACTAGCGGTGGTGGCAGAGTGATCTGAAACGTTTAACATGAACGCGCTTGACGTCACATCCGCAGACAGCGCGCGAAAAATCCGACCCGACAGAAAATAGGAAAAATAGGATACAGGCTTATAGGTGCACCCGCTGTGAGCTGACAAGGTGTCAGTATGCTCATCAGGAGATGTTTGAGTCATACATAGTCAAATAAAAAGGCTATTGTTACATTTATTTTGGGGAAAAAGTTGCATATAGGCCCTTTAAGTTGAGCTGTAGCTGAAGTATAAGTGTGTATTTTCCTTGTCTGTCAGTAGAGGGCAGTGTTTCGAGTTTATCAAACATCACTCTGGTTTCTCCATTGATGGAGAGTAAGTTGCAGCAGCTGCTGTATAAGAGCCGACGGTGTGTGTAATTACATGTTGGAAATAGACACTGATCTGTCAACACACACACACACACACACACACACACACACACACACACACACACACACGCTTATGTATCATGTATCTGCTGCATCCACACTGACTAAACTAAAAACCGTGTTAGATGGACCTGTGTTATTGATGTCCTCCTCTGTGTGTTTGATTGTTTATTGAAATGTGTGTTTGCACAGATTTGGATCGATGTGTTTTGTTCCTCCTCTGTGTGTGTGACCTTCATATTTTTGCGCACAGTCACCTCAGCATCTTATTAACTTCACAACATCCTGTGTGTGTGTGTGTCCTACAGACTCCCTGGAGCTCTGAGCTGTGAAGGAGGGACAGATTGACTGAGTCATAGACGTATTACATAGTGTGTGTGTGTGTAATTAGGTTGCTGTAATTGCTGTAGTAAATCTTGACGTGGGTCTGTATGTGAGCGGATGGAGCATTGATTTAAAATCATTATTCTGTGTATGTGTGTGTGTGTACTGTGTTCCTAATCTATCCCCACATTCCTGAGAGTTAAAATATGATTGTGTTCAGCCACAGCGCGTGTGTGTGTGTGCGTCTGATCAGTAATTCAAGTGGTATTGTGTTTGTGCGTCACGGCTGCAGACCTTCATGGCCGGAGGAGCAGAGGACGCACACACACTTTCTCTCCCGAGGTCACTTAGTGCCAATGTCACAGTCAAGAAAACGCATTAAAATTTATTTGCCAAAACACAACTTTATCACACTTATTCTCTGTCCTTTGACAGACTGTTGAATGTAATTACACACTTTAATTGAAATAAACGAGTCTGCGTGTGTGTGTGAGGTAAATTTGAAATCTCAAGCTAGAAGACTTTTCACCAGTATACTCTTGTCATTTTGTGATTTTCTGTAATAAATCAGTCTAAATGTTTAGAACTGAAATGCTGCAGTTCACGGTTGTGCCAATAGATGGCAGTATGACCTCACAAATAGATTTACACAGCCAAATATACACAATAAAATACACATAATAATATATGCTTTCGTTTATACATTGATATCATTTTTAACCTGATATTGATGCTGTTAAAAAGTTCAATTAAATCTGAAACTTAAACTATCCTTATCAATACTTCATTTTCAACTATCCTTAGAATATATTATATTCTCTCTCTCTCTCTCTCTCTCTCTCTCTCTCTCTCTCTCTCTCTCTCTCTCTCTCTCTCTCTCTCTCTCTCTCTCTCTGTATGTATGTATATATGTATGTGTGTGTATATATATATATATATATATATATATATGTGTGTATATATATATATATATATATATATATATATATATATATATTTATATACACACACACACACACACATTTGAAAGTGTATATTCTATATACATACGCACGCATATATACACACATATATATATATATATATATATATATATATATATATATATATATATATATATATATATGTATATGTGTATAGTTTAAAAGTACCAAGTATAGTTTTTAAGTTTCAAATATGTATATGTATATATGTGTGTGTATGTATATAGTTTTTTAACATAACATTATACCATGTTATGTTAAAAAACTACATGGTGCTAAAAAATACAGGATATGTGCCAAAAAAGTCATAAGAGTCATAAGATTCATAAATGTATTAACTTCTTCATTCATTGTAATTTATATTTAATTTTAAATTAAAAAAGATGAATCTGATTCTCCTTTAGAAATCATCTTTATAACATTCTGTATTCTGAATGTTTTAGACTTATTCAAGTCCCTGGATTGTCTTACAATGAATTTTTTGTGATGTTTGCATTTTTTAGCTGCTATTTTATGCATTATCTACTAAATATCCCATCTTAATATTTTAACACTGCAGTTGCACCGTTCATGCACCAGGGGTGCGCAAGTGAGCAGACTCTAAACCCCGCCCACAGTCCTTCCCCCTGAGTTTGCCCCTCCCACTTCCTGTCATTCTCCCCGCCCCCCGTCACACCACACCCTGCCATCTGGCACTGAGTCACCCCTCGCTCGCCCCCCTCTCTTTCTCTCTGCTCTCATTCCTTCCTCTCCACACAAAAACAGGATGAAGGGCCCCTTTCAGCTCGAGGTTACCCTCGGCAACCGGAGCCCTGGAAACTCCCTGAAACACACACACACACACAATCATGGGCATTTAAAGTTTAAAGGGACGGCGTCTCTCGTCAGCTGCTGCTGTGTTTTACATTTAAAGCCCCAAACAACGACCACCTGCTCTGTTTCTTTCTCTTTCTCTCCTGCATCTGTCTCTCATCCCTTTCAATCTTTCTTTGTGTCAAACTCTCAGAGCTGCATTCCTGCAGGCAGCAGTTTTACTGAGAGAGTTGTTTTCTATTAGATTACTGAAGTATGGAGTGTGTGTGTGTGTTTGCTGACGAGTACATTCCCTTTCTCTCAGGAGGAGAAACATTCTTTCCTTGAGGACTTTAAAAGTGCTTGCGTCGGTTTAAAAATGTGTAGCTTGTTTGAAATTTGTCTGATTCTCGGAATGTTGGAATAGAACAAAGTTTCAAATTCAAAAGTAACAGATTTCCTCAAGCTGCGGTAGGAAAGGAAATCCACAAAAGAGAGGTTGTATTTATAACAAAAGCCTCAGTAAAATATAAGAAATGACTAATTGATTCCTCATAAGTCACACTCAGTGGACATTAAGACCGAGGTGTGTCTGTTCACTAGACTGTTATGAATGTTAAGTTTTAGTATAACGTTTAGTATAAACTTTTCTCCATATTTCAAAACCAAAAACTCCCTGAAAGGGGAATGAGGTAAAGTTTGGTGTTTTGCAATAAGTTTAGTGTAAGATTAGTCTGCAGTGTGTGTGGGCTGCCACTAGAGGCGCCAGCGCTCCACCATAAACTTCTACAGAACAAAGGAGGCTGTCAGCAATACACTTTAGACTAAAAATAATCTGGAATGAAAGAGAGAGAGATGAAAGAACAAAGTTCCTCTTTGTGTGATTGAATTGTATTGAGCTTGTGGTTGGTTTGCTGATGAGGTGGAGTTCACTTGCTTACACTTTAACATGCTGTACGAGTGTGTGTCTGTCTCTCACTGTGAACTCCATCGCATAAACTCTTGCCTTGTATGGGAAAAGAAGAATGTGTGTGTGTGTGTGTGTGTGTGTGTTTTAAACTGAGATCAGGAGCTCCAGAAACAGCAGACATGATGTCTGTGGCTCTTGCTGGACTATTAAACACAGAAAAACAATCATTTTAATGTAAGACAGACAAAGAGACGGACAGAAGTGGAAAGACAGCTGGACACAGAAATAACCACAAACTTTCTGCTGTGTGTGTGTGTGTGTGTGTGTGTGTGTGTGTGTGTGTGTGTGTGTGTGTGTGTGTGTGTGTGTGTGTGAATAGTTTAGGGTGTTTATAGTTACTGTCATCAGAAGAGAGCTAAATGTGACCAAACCTCCCTTTAGGAACAGTTTCATCTTTTAGATATATATATATATATATAATGGCATGTCAGTGATATGTCCTCATTTCGAGGTGTGTGTGTGTGTGTGTGTGTGAGCTATTTTGTATGAAGCAGCTGTGTACTGAGGCTGGATGCCATGAGAGGAAGATAAAAGCCTGAATGGATGAATAGACCTCAGGCAATACACAAATACAAAAGACAGCAGGACATT
The DNA here is from genome assembly GCA_022828995.1 of Vimba vimba. NCBI lineage: Eukaryota > Metazoa > Chordata > Actinopteri > Cypriniformes > Leuciscidae > Vimba > Vimba vimba. The sequence goes on from CM040833.1 coordinate 4,178,332, forward strand.
TACAACACAATCCAGAAACAATAACATTAAGAGCCTGTGTTTCATAGTTCCTGACTGAGCAAGCACACACACACACATACTTGTAAATGTAGTGTTAATGTAACACAGATGTGCTGTTGTCATGCTGCAGTTTTCATTGTGACCTGCAGAGGCGCCATTGGCTCATAAATGAATTTGGGAATCTCATCTGGGGGTATGTGTGTGTGTGTGTGTGTGTGTGTGTATGAGAGAGAGAGACAGCAGCCATTTTGAATACAGATCCCATTTTATGAATCACAGCAGTGAATTGCACAGGCTGTGTGTTCACTGGCTGAGCGCATAATCAAACACACACACACTCACACACACACACACACACACACACACACACACACACACACACACTGACCCACTGACAGACATTTCAGATCACATTATGATGTTGGCGGATTTGTGAAATGATCTCGCTATCTATTCTTCACCCTCTTTCTATTTATTTTTCCTTAAAAGTTACAGATTCAAGATGTTTATTATTTATGTTGCACATTTCATGCAGAGTTATTTTGTGCTTTACAGTATGGGATTTATAAAATAATCAAAAATGCATAAAAGTAGAAATAATAAAAAGGGAAAAAAAAATATAAAAAATTATTAAAAACAAATGCAAGAAGTTGCAAGTAGCCTATTTTAATTCTTAGGTATATTAAAATTATTTGTTTATTTATTTAAACATATTTTGTTTATTAGTTAATGTATTCTAAAAATATATATCTGCAAGGAGTAATTTAAGATTCAAATGAATATATTGAGTGAATTCAACATATTTAGAATAAGTTAAATTAACAGGCAGGACTTTTACAAGAAGAAAAGATAAAAATACATGAACGAGTATGAAAAATGTCAAAATGTCCCTCAAAGATGGCAATACCAGAAATCCTTGTCCTTGTGGGGACAAATTTTTGGTCCACATGAGGAAAACAGCTTATAAATCATAGTAAGTGATTTCTGAGAAAGTTTTCTGTGATGGGTAGGGTTCAAAAACATGCAGTTTGTTCAGTATGAAATCGTGTTTATGGAAAGTCCCCATAAAACACACAAAACTCAACGTGTGTGTAATGTAATCCAGAGCTGTTTCACTCTCTTGAGCGTTTCCATATGCTGCTGTAACTCAATACGCACACACACACACACACTGATGCCAGAGACAAATGTACTGCTCGGAAATGAGGTACAGAGAGAGAAAACAAGTTTGAATGGAGGCTGAAAATGAGAAATGAGAGAAAGAATTGAGAAAGAATAAAGGACAGACATGGACAGAAGAGAATAACAGGCCAGACTGCAGATAGAGATGAAGATGTTTATCTGATCTTGATTGTGTTTCATGCACTATGAACGAAGGAGATTATCACACACACGAGCTGACGGTCATCTGACGCTGTGTGTGTCTGTGGTCCTTCTCTGGAGACTCGTCAGCAGTGTGAACTTTAGTCTTCACGTTTCATTGAAGCTGTTGGGCGTTTGACTCTCAACCCTGACCTCTGAACTCTGACCTCCTCCTGCTCCCCCTTTAGAACAGAGATGCCAACACACTGATGGTGTGTGTGCGTGCGTGCGCACAGAGTTCCCTTTCTTTTTTGGATTAGATATTTCCTTTGATTTTTGAAGTTGAGTCTCTTATTATTTAATTTTTTTTTTTGTGGTAATTTGATCTATGAACTAATTTTACAACTACAAAATCCAGGACAAATAACCTGCACATGATCTGCTGGGTTTTTTTTTTTTTTTTAATTCAATATCACACTTTTTTTTTTTTTTTTTTTTTTGCAGTTCACTAAAATGGTCCTGAGTTATTTGTGTCAACCAAAACTATTAAAACTTGTTTTCTGCTCTTTAAATAGAGCAGGGTGAAATTAAATATAAATATTAAATGAAAAACCAACTAAGTGAAATAAGTTTTCATTTAGTACTAAAACTAAAATGACTAAAACTAGAACTGACTTAAAAATCTAACTTAAAGTTAAATAGAAATATTTTAAAATACAATTATTACTAAATTACTAAATCTAAAACAAAAATGTAATGAAAACTATTAATTCATTTTCTGCAATTAAAATAAAGCTGGAATAAAATGAAATATAAATATTAAATGAAAAACTGAAAATTCTAAAACTGAAAAAATAAATAAATTGATAATTACTCAAATTAAAATGAAAACTTAAAATAAAAAGTCATTAAAAATATTAATAAATACTGTAATGCAGGGCCGTACCCACCATTGAGCTCCCTATAATGAAGGTTATAATGAACCTATAATGAAGGTTGTGGAATAATATTAATGTGGTGCGGGCGGCAATGATCACGACGATAACCGACCTTCTCATCTGAGCTGCTTCACCGAGTGACCAGATGACCAATCAAATCACAGTAGGCTTTAGGGCTTTATGTTCACAGAAGCGCGAGCCGAGCGCAAATTCCAGCGTGACGCGCTTCATGCTTGAGTAAACGGGCATACAGATAAGAGGCAAAACAGCTGTTTTAAGATAGAAGTTTTAAGCGACCGATAGAAATAATCAGTTTGCAAAGACTGTAACTGTACATATGATAATCATCAAACAATTAGAAAATTGTTGTTTAAAGCAGTATTACATGAAGTGTTGTACATGTATTGACTGGACACTGCTTGACGTGTCTCATCAACTCCCCAAAACAGTCAGATACTGTGCCCAGCCGTACAGAAACATCATTTTCAGCTCCTTTTTTTTTTTATCTGAGGCCACTATCTTAAACACACGAGTACTTAACCCCCCACTCTCTCTTTTTGTGCATTTCTAGTTAAGAAAGATCAAGAGGGATCTGAAGACAAGAAAAACGCTCAGAAGAAGAAGGTGAAGGAGCTGAAGGTGCTCGACTCCAAAACATCCCAGAATCTCTGTGAGTAGCAGCCCGAGCGCGAACGTTCATTCAGACGAGAAATACCTCACTAGTTTAACACAGTCATTTATAGTGTTGTTTGCTCAGAACTGTGTGTGTGTGTGTGTTGCAGCTATATTCTTGGGTTCAAACAGAATGCCTTATGAAGAGATGAAGAATGTCATCCTGGAGGTCAACGAGAAAGTTCTCTCTGAAAACATGGTGCAGGTATGAAAGAGTGTGTGTGAAAGCGCTCGTATTGATTGAGTGGATCTTTGATGTCCATTTGACATGAAAGTTCAGTTCATTTCTGAACTCTGTTGCGTGCCAGTGAACCACACTACTTGAAAACAGGGTTCAGTTCACGTGCCTCTGGACCGGTCAAAATTATTGTGAGAGCAATCCGGCCTAACTTAAGGAAGTGAGCTGATAACATCTAACATCTGATAATGTACATCCAGACGGTTTTAAACCCGGTCAGGATGATAAGGACCCTGACGCGAAGGGCCCCGGGACCCCGCTTATTACACAGCTACTTGCCACATAAGTAAATAATTAGACATGAAATATAGACTTGAGTTTAGATATTTAAAGGTCAAAGCTTCCACAAAGAATTAAGTTGCTAGCAAGCAGGGAAATATAAGGGATACGGTAACAACGGTCTCGTTAACCGAAACTTTTCTGTCATTTACTGATTTTTTTTTAGCAGTAACAGAAAAATCTGAAGGCCGCTCGTCATTTTGACAGATTACAAAGCTTATTGCGATTTATTGGACAAGCGTTCATGATGAAAAGTGATGCACAGTCTTTGTTCGACTTTCTCTCCATATATAAATAAATGCATAATCTATGCTTGTCCTGTAAGTACCACTGCAGAAGTCTAACTTGACCTCTGCACGGTACAGTCAAACCACTTATTACACTGTATTTCACCACTTATTTAATAATTATGGGGATAAGAGATACTGATTTGAGATTAAACTGTTTTAAAATGTTGCCGGTTTTCTTATAATCCATTACAGTGTACCAAACAATCATTGCATAAGGGCAGCAACTGCGTTTGCATGAAACAAGAGAGCGAGTCTGTGATACCCGGATGACATAATTAAATAACTATACTCAGAATATTTTATTAGCTCACCAAATGCAAATCTTCCACAAGGAAAAAACATTCCTAGGAAATGTATAGCGCCAACTTCATTTACCGGGATGAGCCTGTGTTATCAGTTTTTATAGGTTGTTATTGGGGGGATAACAGCGCTGGATGGCTCAGTTGACCAATCAGAATCAGGTATTCCACAGAGCCGTGTAATAACCACTGATAACATACTATGATCAGCATAAAATAATGCATGTCTATTTGCTTCATGTCTCCTGAAGCCCTAAAAGCTTGTGCTTTTTTATTATTATTTGTTTGTTTACGAGTACACAGAAAAATGAAGCCATTATCATGAGAAAACTAGTTATGTCGAGATCACAAGAAATTTGGTCAACAGAAAATATGACGAACATTGAGCTTGGAATAAACATTTATTGTTGGTTTGTTTACAGTCCTGGGATCCTTAATCTTTAAAATGCAGCAGGATTCAAGTCCACATGAAATCAAAATAGCTATTTTGGGTCTTATTGTGAATGAACCATCACTGCATGTTATTTCAAAATTAAAAACATTTTTCTTCAAAATCTTTTAGCAAAATGTAATGACCGCTTCTGAAACAACTTTCCTTTTTGATGACATCAGTGATCAGTCCCTCTTATTTTTTGCTTTATTGCCACCTTCATACAGAGTCACTCACCTATCATCATGATATTAATCAAGTCCCACTTTTTTAATACTGTTTCATCTCATAAATGTACTGAAGCTTGTTTCCGCCACAGAATAAAAAATAAAAAAGGTAATTGCGACTTTTCTCTCACAATTCTGACTTTTTTCTCTCAATTGTGAGTTCGCTTGCGTGATATAAAGTCGCAATTGCGTGTTATAAAGTCAGAACTGTGAGATGTAAAAAAAAGACCGAATTGCGAGTTTACTTCTCGCAATTGTGAGAATTAAACTCACAATTCAGCCTTTTTTTTCTCAGAATTGCATGTTTAAATCTTGCAATTCTGACTTTATATCTCCCAGTTGCGTGTTATAAAGTCACAATTGCGTGTTATAAAGTCAGAATTGTGAGATATTAATTTTTTTTTTCTTAGAATTGGACTTTATTACACGTAATTGTGAGTTTATATCTCGCAATTACAACTTTATATCATGCAATTCTGACTTTACATCTCGCAATTCTGTGAAGTGAAGTCAGCATGTCTCCAATGAAACCTGCCAATCTGTGTGTGTAAAGTTTTGGTAGGCGAACCAAAATGGACAAAACCGGTGAAACTGGTGAACCACTTTTCCTGAGTGGTTTTCTAGTGGTAAACTGCTACTGTGTGTGTTTCAGAGTTTGCTGAAGCTGCTGCCGGAGCAGGAACAGCTCAACACATTGACAGAGCTGAAAGACGAGTACGAGGAGCTTGCTGAGTCGGAACAGTTCGGAGTTGTGGTGAGAAACACACACAGTACTGACTTCTCACAAACACAATCACACAGAGACAGAGAGAGCATGTGTGTGTCTGTCTCCAGATCAGTTCAGTGAAGCGTCTGAAGCCCCGTCTGACCGCCATCCTCTTCAAGCTGCAGTTCGAGGAGCAGGTGAATAACGTGAAGCCTGAAGTGGTGGCGGTGACGGCAGCCTGCGAGGAGCTTCGGAAGAGCGAGGGATTCGCCAAACTGCTGGAGATCACGCTGCTGCTGGGAAACTTCATGAACGCAGGATCGCGCAACGCCAAAGCTTACGGATTCAGCATCAGTTACCTGTGCAAGGTGACACTACATTTTGTGTGCATTTGATGTGTTTTAAACTAGCAACTAGCTCATCTAGCATATCGGAAACACTTTACAATAAAAACATCCCAATAGTTAACGTTAGTTAATGCATGAGCTAACAATGAGCAATGCATTTGTTACAGTATTTATTCATCTTTGTTAATGTTAGTTATAGGAATAGTTCACCCAAAAATGAAAATGATTCCATAATTTACTCATCCTCAAGCCACCCTAGGTGTATATGACTTTCTTCTTTCAGACGAATACAATAGGAGTTATATAAAATATCCGGGCTCTTCTAAGCTTCATAATGGGAGTGAATGGTACCTTATTTTTTGAAGCCCAAAAAGCACATTCATCCATCATAAAAGTAATCCATATGTCTCCAAGGGGTTAATTAAGGCCTCCTGAAGCGAAGCGATGTGTTTTTCTAAGAAAAATATGAATTTTTATATCTTTATAAACTATAATCACTGGTTTCCGGTAACGGCCGTACGCAGGGCTAGTTCCGGCAGAAGAGTGACCTCTGACCCAACGCATGAACTCCCTGAAACGCCTCCATTGTAGTCTTGAGTTTTCTTCCTGGAACGAACACGTCACAATATTCCTCATTTAAATAATTCATATGCAGAATAAAGGGGCGGGGCCTGGTTGAGTTAGTTAGTAGTGTGTTAAATTGGCGGTTATGGTAAGGGGCGGGACATTTCCCAAATACACTCGAAACGCACGACCAATCACAACACACTGCTCCAGCTGACCAATCAGAGCACAGTGTGCTTTTCAGAAGGAGGGGCTTCATAGAGACAGGAACTAAACAGAGCGTTACAGACACACTGGTAAGAGATGAGCTGCAACAATGGAAAATATGAGGAAAATAATGTCCTTTTTGAACAATCAAGTATGAAAACCTGTTCTAGTAGAGCCCAAAAACAAAATTAAGACTTTTAAAAAAAAAGAGCATAATAGGTCCCCTTTAACTGATGTTAACATATAGAAGCTTAAATTGTTACCAACATATGTAATGATTCTCTCTATGGGATGGATTTGTGTTGCCCATGCGTTTTATTGCACAAACATTTAAAATAAATGCATGGGATTGCTCGTGAGAACACATTTTGTACCTTTTTTGTAGAAAGTGCCTGATGTGTTGGTCCCCACAAAGTAAATAAATGTGTGTATGTGTGTGTTTAGTTGAGAGACACTAAATCAGCAGATCAGAAACAGACTCTCCTGCACTTCCTGGCGGAAATATGTCAGGAGCAGTACCCTGAGGTCATGACCTTCCCAGACGAACTCATCCATGTGGAGAAAGCCAGCAGAGGTCAGTCTCAGTCCCGTCTTCATGTCACTGATGATGCTTTCCTTCATAGCTTGCCATAGAATACACTACCATTCAATTTTTTTTTTATTTTTTTTTTTTTTTAAGAAATTAATACTTTTATCAAAAGTGACAGTTGACCACTTGTCATGTTACAAAAGATTCTTTTTCACAGTTTCCTCAAAAATATGAAGCAGCACAACTTTTTCCAACATTGATAATAAATCATCATATTAGAATGATTTCTGAAGGATCATGTGACACTGAAGACATGTGAAAAATTCAGCTTTGATCACAGGAGTAAATTACGGTTTACTCACATGGAAAACAGTTCTTTTGAATTGTTATAATACTTTATAATATTACTGTTTTTACTGTGTTTTGATCAAATAATGCAGCCTTGGTGAGCAGAAGAGTCTTCTTTCAAAAACGGTCAAACGAGGTATGTTTTTTTATAAAACAAATTCTCTCTCTCTCTCTTAGTGTCGGCAGAGACGCTCCTGAAGAATATAGATCAGATGGGAAAGCAGATTAAAAGCCTGGAGAAAGACATTGAGACGTTCCCCCCTCCGCAGAGCGACAAGGACAAATTTGTGGAGAAAATGACCATATCCTTTATTCCCACTGACCGGAAGTGTCACTTTGGTTTCCACTGTCATTTCTGCAAAAAATAATGTTATATAAATAGTGTCAATGATCCATTGTGATGTCACATCCTGTTTGGGTTCTAGTTGAAGTGTGCCGTCCTGTGAAGTTCATCCATTACGGAAGTTTGGGAGGATGTTTGTTTTAGTACTTGCTCTCGGTTTGGGGAGAAAAACAACTAATTTCATGCGTTTTTAATAATGATTTATAAATATAAATATAAAAGCTGATTAAGTGATATTGAGTGTTTTTCTTAACGGAGTCCTGTACAGTTTTGTATCGTCGGCTCGTGAGCAGTTTGAGAAGATGCAGCTGATGCACGAGAACATGGAGAAGCAGTACGAGGATCTGGGCAAGTTCTTTGTGTTCGACCCCAAAAAGATGAGCCCAGAAGAGTTATTCGGTGACCTCAACAACTTCAGGACCATGTTCCAGGTGAGATCACAACCGGCAGTCCACAGAAAACTGGCCAGTATTTACCTGGGATAAATATGGAAGCTTTTGTTCCCAAAATGTAGCAGCGCAGAATAAAGCTGTTTTCTGTGATTGTGTGGGCACTTCTGAATAACAACATGCACTAAATGGTCAAATAATAATAAAAATAAGCTGAATAACTCTAAATTCTGATTTTATAACTCGCAATTGCACGATTTTAACTTTTGTTACATGATAGATGTCTTTACTCTCACTTTTGATCAATTGAATCCATCCTTGCTGAATAAGAGTATTAATTTATTGTAAAATATGACTTTAAATCACCTCAGACTTTTAAACCGTAGTGTATTTATATTTCTGTGTAGATTCAGTGTTTATAGAACCAACATGTGTGTGCGTGTGCGTGTGTGTGTGCGCACGTGCGAGTGTGTGTGTGTGTGTGTGCGCGCGAGTGTGTGCATTCATACATGTGAGTGTGTGCACGCGTGTGAGTGTGTGCGCGAGTGTTCAGCATATGGTTCAGTCATCAGTCTGTTTAGTATATTAAAAGTTTTTGTCTAGACATACTTGCATTCTCTCTGTCATAAAGGGAGTAGAGACTCCATGTCAAAAACACACACACTTCATGATCTTATCTGTGCTGTGATTTCATCTGTTCATCATAACGCTTTCTAACTTTATATTCTCCTTCATTAGAACAAACAGAAGAAAATCTGAATCCGAGATCTTGAGTTCAGCTCGTCACCTCACTGCATGCATGTGCTTTTTTACAGCAAGCGGTGAAAGAGAACCAGAAACGGAAAGAAGCAGAGGAGAAGATTCGCCGAGCCAAACTGGCAAAAGAGAAAGCGGAAAAAGAGAAAGAGGAGAAACAGAAGAGAATGAACGCTGGACAGATACTCAACATCAATGATGGTAAAGATTCTGTGTGTGTGTGTGTGTGTGAGAAATGGACATGGACAATGGAATACTACATCTACCATAAATGAGCTCTCTCTCTCTCTCTCTCTCTCTCTCCTCTCTCTCTCTCTCTCTCTCTCTCTCTCTCTCTCTCTCTCTCTCTCTCTCTCTCTCTCTCTCTCTCTCTCTCTCTCTCTCTCTCTCTCTCTCTCTCTCTCTCTCTCTCTCTCTGACCTACATTTCTCGTCTGGCTGTAGTTTAAAACTTTTGGGACAAATTTCCACTCATTATTACTGCAGACCTGTGTGTGTGTGTGTGTTTTGAGGGAGGTTGACACAAAAATATGGTAATATGGTATCATTTGTGAATATTAGTTAATTCATTAGCTAACGTGAACTAAATTTGATCAATATATTTACAGCTTTTATTAATCTTGTTGATATTAGTTAAAAAATAAAAATTCAGTTCTTCGTTGTTCATGTTAATTCATTAACTAATTGTAATGGATAACTTTTGATAGTTTTTATAAATGTTGACCAAAATTAAGATTAATAAATGCTGTAGAAGTATGTTTATTGTTAGTTCATGTTAACCAATGTAGTTATTTATTAGTTTTTTTTAATTATATAATTATAAAATATAATTTCTATTACTTATTTATTCGTTTTTTGTTCTTCATATTTTTGTTCACCTTTATTTTATTTTTATTTCAGTTTAGTTTTAGTAACTTTAGTTCTTTAACTTATTTGATTTATGCCAAGGCAACATTCCTCTTTCTAGTTTAAGTTTTTAATCTAGTTTATATATTTCAGCTTTATTAAGGTGCCACGATAACTGGTAATTTGAGGTTTGATTTGCATACAGGTGGCTGATTTGAAAGTCAGTTGAAAGAACACACATATAACACACACACACACACACACACACACACACACACACACACACACACACACACACACACACACACACACACACACACACACACACACACACACACACGTATGTTCTTTCCAGAAGACTACTGAGATCTGCATGCATCTCATCTGTTTGTTTCCCATCTCTCATTCTCACTCTCTCTCATTCTCACTCTCTCTCATTCTCACTCTCTCTCATTCTCACTCTCTCTCTCTCTCTCTCTCTCTCTCTCTCTCTCTCTCTCTCTCTCTCTCATACACACACACACACACACACACACACACACACACACAGGGTTCATTGAACTCTCAGGGTTGAATATTTGAAATGTTTGGCCTTGACATTCCCACATTCTCAAACACACACTTTATCTTTAGTTTAGCAGTCAAACCCTGAGGATTAGATAAATAAAAAGTGTTTCCCACATTAGTCTCCGCAGTTCCTGTGGGCGGTCAGTAGGTGTCAGTGTTGTGTGATAGATTCTCTGTGTGTGTAGCCATGGGTAACCATGGTCTTTAGACTGACACGATACTGGATGGAAACACTTATTGTGTCTGTTCTAAAATATAACTTAATTTTTCTATTTTCCAGTGATATTATATGTATTAATATAATATATACATTTAATATGTAATGTGCAGCAGGGAGAAAATCTCAGCAAATCAGATGTGCTGTTCCTATAACACACCTCACGGTGGTGTGTGTGCACTGCATACAGCTCTGTGTGTGTGTGTGTGTGTGTGTGTGTGTGTGTGTGTGTGTGTGTGTGTGTGTGTGTGTGTGTGTGTGTGTGTGTGTGTGTGTGTGTGTGTGTGTGTGTGTGTGTGTGTGTGTGTGAGAGAGGGAGAGAGAGAGAGAGAGATCTAGGTTGTCGGGTCAGACGCATAACCATCTGGCTGCAGATTTTCTGGGGATTACAGTGAGACTAGCAGTGTGTATGTATGTGTGTGTGTCAGTGTGTGTGTGTGTATGTATGTATATGTGTGTGTCTGTTTGGGCTGCAGAGTGTTCAAGGTTTTGTTGTGTGTGTGTGCCCGTTTATGAAGGATGCTGTGTGTGTGTTTATTGGGGGAAGTGTGTGTGTGTGTGTGTGCCTGTGTGTTTATGGGGGGCAGGGAAATTAGATCCATAAATCTTTAACCCCATGTTGTCCAGAGAGGATGTGATTGAAACCATCTGTCCACACACACACACACACACACACACACACACACACACACACACACAACACAGCCCTGAAATCATTCACCATATCGAGTGGATTAAAATCAAGCCACATGCTTTTAACAAATTATTTACACAAACAAAATATTTTCAGAGCACACAGTCCTCCCCATCGTGTGTGTGGTTCAGTTATGTAGGTCAACAGTGTGCATCAGTGTGTGTGTAAGGTAGGGGGCGCTGTCTGCTATAACTGGTGTCTCTGAGGATGTTTACATTCCCATGATCCTTTGCTCCTCTCTCATCTGATGTCACTGTGGCTGAGACTGTTGCTCTCTGGTTCTACAGTTCTGCATGTGTTTTAGCAGTAATACTTCATAAGTGTGTGTGTGTGTGTGTTTCAGATAGTGATGATGAGACCATTATTGATGTATAATATTAATAGTGTTGTTTTTGTCTATGTTTGTGTGTTTCAGATGGAGATGAGACTGGTATCATGGATGGTCTGTTGGAGGCGCTGCAGTCTGGAGCCGCTTTCAAGAGGAAGAGAGGACCACGACAAGCAGGTAACACACACACACACACACACACACGTCATTACAGTTCATTTGTCTGATGTGCAGTTATTGCTGGTATTGAGGGAACACAATGCAGAAAAGTTTCAGTTGTGAAAAACTTACACAGTAACAGATAAAAGAACAACTGGACACACACACAGGGTTGTGGGTTTGATTTCCATGGAAAGCATGATGAACTGTGTCGTTTAAATTCAGTGTAAGTTGCTTTGGATAAAAATGTCTCTGCCCAATGCGTAAATGCAAATGTACAGTAGCATTCAAAAGTTTGGGGTAAAAAAAAAAAGTTAATACTTTTATTCAGGTACACGTAACATTACCAATGCCTTTTACTATTACTATTTCAAATAAATTCTGTTTCTGTTCATCAAAGAATTCTGAAAAAAAGTATCACAGTTTCTACAAAAATATGAAGCCGCATTCATAATAATCATGAATGTTTCTTGAGCAGCAAATCATCATATTATAATGATTTCTGAAGGATCATGTGACACTGAAGACTGGAGTAATGATGCTGAAAATTCAGCTTTGATCACAGGAATAAATTATATTTTAAAATATATTCATATTATATTAACATAGCTATTTCACAATATTGCTTTTTTATTGTATTATTGATTTAAATAAATGCAGACTTGGTGAGCGGAAATACTGTTTTCAAAAACATAAAAAAAAAAATCTTACATACCCCAAACTTTTGAACAGTAATGTATTTTTTGAAGGAAAACATGAATTCAATGTGTTTCAATATAGATATATAGTTCAGAATTACAGTTGTACATAAACTGTGTTTTATGTTCCCTCTCTTCACTGTATTTTAGACTTACAAACAGTGTGGAGCAGCGCTGTGTGTGTGTGTGTGTGTGGATCTGTTGTTGAATGAATCCAGATGTGCTGCTATGTGGCAATAATGACCGTACACACAATCCCCCCCTCTGCCCCCCCCCCCCCCCCCCGCCTCCACATTCCCGCGCTTTTATCTTTTGAATTTAGTTCCATGGCAAACTCTTTTTCTGTTTTCCCCTGTTTTCCCTCCTTTATTCCTCTCTTCTCTCTGGTCATTTTTTACTTCATCTTATATTCCCTCTCTTTCTCTCTCATACATTTATTTCTCT
>CM040833.1:4193647-4218647 GCA_022828995.1 Vimba vimba
TATTTACTTGAGGGAAAAAATAAAAGATCAAAATGAATTGCTTAAAACAGAAATGGAGTAAGAAACAGTCTTGTTTTCGCTTTGAATTCAGTTTATTTTTCTAAACCCAATAGCAGATAACTTTTCTAGTTTTAAACATAAACTCACATAATTTTGATACATTGTTTAGAAAACAAGATCTAATATATTTTGTCATTTTCCTTCCCAAGTAAATGCATATTGCTTTAATAGTGTTTATATATTTATATATTTATATATTTATATTTAGTATACATTTCTAAACACACACACACACACACACACACACACATATATGTATATATATGAGGAAGATAATGATTTTCCTCCTGCTTCACAGTGAACTCAACACTTCCTAACACTGTGAAATCATTCTTATTTTTAGCTTCATTACCCTGATGATAATTATCTCTGCTCTCTTTTTACACCCAGACTGTCTGAATCACACACACACACACACACACACACACACACACACACACACACACACACACTAGCAGCAGTAAGAAGTGTGATGAACAGTTCTGTTCATAAGTTTAGGATGCAAAAAAAGACAGGAGAGTGTGAAGGTGGCAGAGTCTGTTCAGATGTGAATCAGTCATTATATGGGCCAGTTATATAATGTTTACTCTCTCTCACTTGTTCTCCACTAGTTAAAGAAGTTTGTTTTCTGAAACTGATCAGAATTAAGTGAGTTTGCTTATAACACACACACAAAAAAATAAAATATATACTGTATATGCCAATGGGATAATTAAAAATAAACTTTTTTTTTTTCCCCAAAATGTTTTGCCATAAAAAAAAATTCTGACCCCGCATTGGCAGATATTTTTCTAGTTTTAAGCCTAAACTCACTTAATTTTGATCAATTCTTTAGAAAATAAGACTTAATATCATATGTTTTGAAAACAAGAAAAATACTGAGGAAGAAAATCACTTTTTGCAGTGAAGTGTGACAATTAGTTTTGTGAGCTTGTGTTATATTACTGTTTCACAGTGCTCTGTAGCCCCGCCCACACAGTGCTCTCTAACCCCGCCCACATAGTGCTCTGTAGCCCCGCCCACAGTTTTATGTCATTGGTCCAAAATCCACATGACTGAATGTTAAAGGTCCAACATACTAGCTATACTTTTAGCTGTGCTGCTATGTGTCATGAGTTAGCAACTTAGCAAAACCTGCGCTGTCGGTGTCATTAATGTTAAACAAAAGACAAGCTCTTGACTGAATAACTTTAGTAGTTTTAATAAGAATCAGTGTGTATTTAATTCATACACTGAAGACTATGCAGTGTTTTAAAGTTTAATGACTATTTTGACTACTGATTGTTTAATGCAATACTGTGTTTTAAATTGTGCAAATAGATAAAGTCCATAGGCTTATTCCAGTCTGGATATTCTCCATAGTGCATCTCAAAATTAGGAAGATCACGATTCAGATCATGGATCATGATTGTTTGTTACAAGATCGTGATATGAAATTTTGTGAGGATCGATCACCCCTACTTGAATGGGATGCTATTAGTATTTAATGGATAATAAACTGGGCTAAGAGAATGTGTTTTAACAAAACAAAAGGCTTCACCTTTAAACATCAAACATGTTCTGATGGACTGTTATTGTGCCTTTGCCTTTCTAGAACATGGTGGTGTAATAGAAATTTGCCGTCATTTTATTGGTGGTTTGGCTGAAACTATAGTTACAGCTGTAAATGTTTCTAAGGGTCCCATCTGTCTGATAACCTGAAGCTATAATCACACCCATAACGACTTTTCTCCTCAACAGACTCAGTGCTGTCCTTATCACAGCTCACACTGGACACCTGCTGGGTAACGTGTGTGTGTTCAGCGCTCTGCATGCTTCGTTACAGATGTTTGTTCAGAGATTGTTATCAGTAGCTCTGGGAATTCTGTGTGTGTGTTTGTGTGTGGAATCATAGCTGCATGTTGTGATTTGCATACAGGCTGGAGAATGTGAATGAAATATGACATTCTCAGGCAATATTCCCATATTGGAGAATATGAGACATATTCTCACCGCAGGAGTTTTGTTCGGCAGCCGTTACTTGAGTGTTTAACTAGTGTGTAAACACTTGACAGTCTCCTACTGATCTAAATAAACCAACATGGCGGCCAGCGCACATAAATAATGACATATATGATATTCTGCGGCTCTCTCTTGTGTCAGGATATGAATCTGATGGGTGTTTATAGGAGTATTTCAGGTTGTTTTCAATTATTAATGTGGATAAACTGCATGTGTGGCATGTTTTGAATAACCGCACAGACAATAAACCATACAAATTAAATTGAGTCAACATTAAACTAAATTAAGCTGAATAATGACACTATTATCTTTGTCAGAATGCTTTAGGGCTGAAATTGTATTCGTTTCATAACCGAAGAACTTTGCAACAATAATACTGTTATTTTCCTGTTTTTTAATGTGAAGCTGCTTTGAAATGATCTGTATTGTATGAAGCGCTATATAAATAAATAAATAATTTGTGACTTGACACATCCGTCAGCTGCTGGACAGATTACAGTAAAAAATGAGCAATAATAATGCTGAAAAACATTTTTGGTTCAGGCATATAACACAGGGATTTAACAACAAAATGAGTTTTTACATTTATGCTTTTAAACTTCCAATCTGTTAAAGGGGTGGTTCGGGATTTTTGACATCGGACCTCATTTTTAAGTCAGCCTGGTTGTTATTCATCAGTGGAGACATTTTTTTAAAAAAAAATTCCAGTCCTTATATTTGGATAGTTAGCCGATGCTAGGCTAGCGCGAGTCAATGGTAGATCTTAGCCAGCCATTAAAAACCGTTTTACCCACTCCACAGTGCACCAAACTCAAATCAATTATAACACTAGACTATCGATGCAAATGTCCGTTGAGAGAATAATGTTAGAAATCAAACTTACCTTTCATCACATTGCATTAGTTATAATTTGTTCCCTGTAATCATAAGCCTTGTCTACAGCAGCAGCGGAGTGATATTGATTACCTAGGCAACCGAGTGAGCCGGTACACACATGTACTACACACACTGTAGTGCGCTTCTGTTCTGTGTTTACTTTTTTGCCGCATTACTAACCGGAGCAAAGTAAAATTCCGCAGCTGCTGAGAAACTAGTTACTTTGGGATCATTGAGATGAAAGGTAAGTTTGATTTCTAACATTATTCTCTCAACGGACATTTGCATCGATAGTCTAGTGTTATAACTGATTTGCGTTTGGTGCACTGTGGAGTGGGTAAAACGGTTTTTAATGGCTGGCTAACATCTACCATTGACTCGCGCTAGCCTAGCATCGGCTAACTATCCAAATATAAGGACTGGATAATTTTTTTAAAAAAATGTCTCCACTGATGAATAACAACCAGGCTGACTTAAAAATGAGGTCCGATGTCAAAAATCCCGAACCACCCCTTTAAGCTTATTTTGTAATATTGTAAAATATGGTGAGTTTGTTTTCATAACTGAAGAATGAGTTTATTCATTTGAATATAACCGGGAATATTCCTATAAAAAGGTAAGTTGTTGGTTGTTTTTGACACACTTTTAACCTTTGAACTCTTAACACGTGAGTGTGGCCTTCCCAGCATGACGTTTGACTTGCGTGAAACATCATTTTTTATAATTATTATTATTTAGAGTTTTATTTCCCATTCTGTTTCAGCCAACAATCGGAGAGGAGCCGGTCACGCCGTGACGAACCTTCTCGCCAAAGAGCTTCTTCAGGAGAGCGCCCCGTCCAGTGCCACGAAAAAGACCCGGATGAACTCGGAGGACAGGAAGGAGTCGATTCCCGAGGACACGGGCTCGCTGGAGGATCTCTTAGAGGACGCTCCGTTACGCTCAAATTAAAGACTTCCTCCGCTGATCCTGCTGGATAAAAGACAGAATGTGTTTTAAGGGACCAAATCTGCGAGGGCGGGGCTCTCGCTAAGCCACACCCCCTTGAGTGAGTCTATACGGCTTCCTATTGGCCGTCACACTGGACGAGCGGTTTCGTCGTGTCACTTCACACTCATTTTGTCCTTTCCTAGCCTCTTTCGCTCTACACACAAGATATGTTCATCTCTCTCATCTGCTTTTTCCAAGATTCCAAAGATTTGTATATAGATTCCAAATTCAGCAGCGCGTCCTCTTTTCTCTGGGTTCCTTTCAGAACATCTGTTCTGCTTAAACCTTTTTTAGTTTTGTTCTTGACTTTGAAACATATCACGTGGCTGAATGTTTGAAATAAGTTACGTTATTGTTCTCGAAACGCACAGTGCCAATAATGTCAAGCCCATAAATGCATGTTCGGCTGGTGTGTGCTCGAGGTGTTCCCACTGAGGTTCTGTAGCCCATCACGAGAGTTAAAGAAGGTCTGGTACCTGTTCACGAGATTAGTTCGCTCTTACTTCATTCTGTCGTTTTAAGTGAATTATGTCGTTTAAATCTCAAATCCACGTCGCTTATAAATGCAGTCTCGTCACAGTTTATGCAAAAACAGTTTTCGGGTGGAATCGATAAAAAAACTTTAATTTGCATGCAATAAATGACTTCACAACTGTTTTATGAAATAATTGTTTGTTAATCGCTGCACTGCCTAAACTTTCATATACTCTGTCCAGTCGGCTTTTGCGACGTCCGTCGTGTGTTTTTGTGTTTGTGAAGTGCTGTAGTCCATCTACTGTTTACTGTAACTCACTCATTCTTCATCATCACAAGATAGATCAATGTCATGTACATGGTTTAACTTACTGCCAGACAGGGAGGAAAACTCTTGCGTGTAAAATACATTCATTTTGAGGGCAAAACTAACATTGACAAGACCTTTGGCATTTATTTCTCTGGTAAATGGTTTGATTGAGCCAAATGTGATCATTGATGCTGAAATATCTGTTCAAACCTGCACATAGATTTATTAGACTGGAGTCTTTCTCTTTGCAGTCTTCGCAAGATGAGCAAAGATCCCTGTGTTTTACATCCCCAGCAGACACTGTTCACAAGTCATAAACTGAGTTTGTGTCAGTGACCTCAGAGTTTCAGCTTTGCAATATGACGTACCTGAATGTTGATGTTGGCTGAATGTTTGAGAGTAGAGATCACTGTTTAAAGCCATAGCTCTGACTGCGTCCGTCAAGAAATCCTGAGATATTGTCTTCCAGATTATACTATATTAAAACCATATGCATTTATGTAATGTGTGTAAAACATGACGATTTGCTGCCTAGACACCATCACACCTGAAAGAGCTCGAGAACGTCCTGTCTTTTTCCCCCCAGAGTTTTTGAAGCCAAATTTCCAATTGTTGGGATTTTTGAGGACTGATTTTGGAGATCCTGCAAGTCGACAGATTCTGCTTAAAGGCTTAAAGGATGATCGTACTGATGCTTGTGCAAGTATACGGTTTCACTTTCTTGGAAAATCTGGATAAAGATCACTGGAAAAACAAAGAGACTTTGCGTTTTCTTTGTTTCGATGTTTTTTTATGAATGGTTTTTCTGTCATTTTTATTGTTGATTGTTTTACTGTAATAATAGAGATAGTATTGGTGAGATCATTTGGTCAAATTGTGTATATTGCATTTTGACTGTAGAGATGTTTATTCTGGTTATCTCTAAACCTGCACCATTAAATTCTTTAATACTTATTCTGTTTTAGTGTGTGTTTATGAACAGATTTTCCTGAAAAGGCAAACACAGGACGGTGACAACCCTGGCCTGCAAGACACAATTGTCAATAATTGGGTGAAAATTTTTCCAAAATGTGTGTTTTGGGGTTACACTTGTGCTGAAATCTGCAAAAAACATGGTAATACATAATTACTTAGTGTTACTTTTGGGACTTTTTGATTAGTGTCAAATATATACATCTATATATCTCAAATATATAGATATTTGTAAAAAAAGAAAAAAAAAATGGACAAAATATGTACTCCATTTATAATGAAATCGATGTCTCTATCAGACTGAAAAGCCATAATGTAAACACCTCAATCAATGCGAGCTCGATCCGAATGCTGACTCTTCTCAATTGGATTAACATGCGGTTCACGTCATGCAAACGTGTGTGTGTTTATTTATGTCTCATGGCTTATGAACTGGTTAGTGGATGAGACTAAATATTTCCTAATAAAGCTCTTCTGGCAGAAATGTGCACTGCAAATGTGTTAAAGTTTTGTTCGGAATGCATTTAAAGCACATGTAAACGGATTGCAATGTTCATAAAAACAGAACTTTCAGAATATGAAATCCGATACAAATGTGTGGTAACATTTATGGAACATGTGTGTGTGTGTGTGTGTGTGTGTGTGTGTGTGTGTGTGTGTGTGTGTGTGTGTGTGTGTGTGTGTGTGTGTGTGTGTGTGTGTGTGTGTGTGTGTGTGTGTGATTTGGTATGATGGGTACAGTATTTATTTGACATTCCTGTGTGTGCATCTGTGCGATGGTTTTGTGTCTCATGAGTGTGGAAAAAATGCAGCTATGATTTGGAATTTCCTCTCGGCAAATCCCAGACACACACACACACACACACACACACACACACACACACACACACACACACACACACACACACACACACACACACACACACACACACACACACACAGTTCTCTGTTACAGCTCATATACAGACAGAGGTAGACTTACATTCCTCCTATAACACATGCGTGTCGCACAAAGTCTAATGTCCTGTTTGTAAGTTGTTTGGCACATGTTAATTGGGTTAGCAGTTTCTGTCGTGTTCGGTGAAGTTCTCAGAGGTATGTGGGAGAGATGTCCCATGAGACGGGGAGTTGGGAAAAGGGTGGAATGTTTACTTTGGAATCCCTCCATTCCCTGTAACCACAGTGATTATTCCTCTAAGAATAGAGAGAACTCATCCACAGATTGTTAACCAGAGCGACTTCTGCGGATGCGTTTCACCCTCCTGGTTTGTTCTGTACATGTAACTACTCTATTACTATTGCTAATGCTGAGTGTCAGGGGTTTGTTCAAATCACTAACCCAGGATGAGTAACAACACAGGACGGTGACAACCCTGGCCTGCAAGACAAAACTCTCAATAACTGGATGAAAAAAATGTCCAAAAAGGTGTGTTTTGGGGTTACGCTTGTAGTAAATGAAATTTGCAAAAAAAAAATGGTAATACGATGGGACTTTAAAAAACATAAATAAAATTGGGCCAACTATATGTACTCAAATAATCCATTTATAATCAAATTATATCAAATATGAGTGGTGATGATGATGATGTTTTGTGAATTGTTGAGTGTTTGGTGTGGAGTTTGATCATCTAAAGCCTCGGTTTGCATCTTTAGAGCTCAAGATCTTAAAACACTCTTTGTCAGTGAAAGTGTGTGTGTTTTCATGTCACTCCTTTATGGCAGGTTTCTGAAAGCTTAACCTTTGACCCCTTTGGGAGTTCATAAAACAGTGGCACTCCACTCTTCCACCCTAGCATCACATCGGCAGGGTTTGCGGCAGTGTTATTAATAATAAGTAAAACTATTTAAACATTTTTTTTTTGTCTATTGAAATAAAGCTGAAAACAATATAAATATTATATTAAAACCTTAAATATGAAAAACATTTAAGTATTAAAATTACTAAAAGTTTAAGAAAACAAATGAAAGCTAAATATAATAAAAACAACAAATAACACTACATTGTCTTATTTGCTAACATTAATGCATTAGTTGACATGAAAACATGTTAACCTTTGTTAATGTTAGTTAATAAAAAATACAGTTGTTCATTCATGTTAGTACACAGTGCATTAACTGTTAATGTTTGATTTTAAAAATGTATTCGTAAAAATGAATTAATATCAAGATTAATAAAGACTGTAGATATATTGTTTGCTCTTAGTTCATGTTAACTAATGTAGTTAAATAATATTAAAAATGAAAGCTTAAAGTGTTACTAAAAAAATTAAAATGACGTGCATAACAAATTAAAATGACGTGCATAAATTAAAATGAAAACTGAACAAAAATAAAAGCTAATTCAAAATATTAATAAATGCTATAATAGTATTATAATACTAAAATAACAGCCAACAACACTCACTTTTCCTTCAAGAAAATAAAAATCTTGAGATCTAGATATTCAGACAGACAGTGAAGTGAAAGACAGGGCGAGAAAACATTATCTGGTTGTGTGTGTTCTTCAGGAGTAATTGCTTTTCTTCATGATCTGGTTGTGTGTGTTCTTCAGGAGTAATTGTCTGCTTTTCTTCATGATCTGGTTGTGTGTGTTCTTCAGGAGTAATTGCTTTTCTTCATGATCTGGTTGTGTGTGTTCTTCAGGAGTAATTGTCTGCTTTTCTTCATGATCTGGTTGTGTGTGTTCTTCAGGAGTAATTGCTTTTCTTCATGATCTGGTTGTGTGTGTTCTTCAGGAGTAATTGTCTGCTTTTCTTCATTATCTGGTTGTGTGTGTTCTTCAGGAGTAATTGTCTGCTTTTCTTCATGATCTGGTTGTGTGTGTTCTTCAGGAGTAATTGTCTGCTTTTCTTCATGATCTGGTTGTGTGTGTTCTTCAGGAGTAATTGTCTGCTTTTCTTCATTATCTGGTTGTGTGTGTTCTTCAGGAGTAATTGGCCAGAAGACACAATGATGCTGCATTGATGCTGTAATGTGCTCTGGAGCAGTCGGCCAATCAGAAGGCAGGAGCTGAGTTCTCAGGCTGCTGATTGGCTGGCTCAGTGTCACCGTGGTCTCCAGGTATCAGAGGGATTGTGGAAGAGTATGTGTGTGTTTCTGGACACTGAAGGAAGGGTGGATGTCTAATTCAGCAGTCTTCATTTAGACTTTAGCAGTACATTTGGATTAAATAATGCACAATAGAATACCCAGCCCGATCTCACGGGAAAACTTACAAATTCTACGAGGTGGCTTATTCGTACAAAATCGTACATATTTTACGAATTGGCCAATTCGTATGAATTCATACGAATGACCTACCCCTGACCCCGCCCCTAAACCTACCCATCACGTGGGTTTAGACAAATCGTACAAATTCGTACGAGTTAGGTCGTACGAATTAGTACGAATTAGCCAACTTTTTATCATTCGTACGAATTCGTACGAATTGGTCGTGAGATAGCGTTGGAATACCTAGTCTCTGCAGTTCTGGCATCTCTCCTAGAAAATTGCAGTCAATTTCAAACTCCTTTTAATGTTTTACACAAAATATTGCTAAAACATCAAGTATTTGATTCTTGAGTCTGCCTATCCAGAAAGAGAACAGGAGATAGATATAAGAGACAGTAGAGAAGAGAGAGAGAGAGAGAATGTCATAAAAAGAAAAGACAGGTTGTTGATGAAGAAAGTGTTTCCAAACTCTATGGCTAGCCGTTTTAACATTTAATCCTAAAAACTATAGTATTTTTTTTTTTTTTTTTTTTTTTTTTTTTTTTTTGCTACTAGTATTTATTTTTACAAAGCAGAAATGTTAGTTTAAAAATGACTAGTACCTATTAAGTTCAGGATATCTTTGGTCTAAAAAGTTACTAGTACTAAAAAATATATAATAGTTCTAATTTTTCTTAAGTTTTAATTAAGTACTAGACACTATTAGAATTAGTATCTAATAAATAAGTACTACTAGCATGAAAATAGATGCATGTTTTAAGGATTAAATGTGGCTTGTGTGCTGGAGCTTTGAGCTTCTCTGAAGGTCTGATGGTTTTTCTCTCTCAGACTGGCCTAAAGTGATGTCACAATAACTTGATGCTGATAAATTATACTTACAGGATAGACAGCACAATTAACTCGACACCAATGAAAACGAGAAGAGGAACCGTGTTCAGCCAATAAAATCAAAGCCACTGTACAGAAAGCGTAAAGATGTGCTCACATTAGTGAAATTGTGCCGTCCATTTTCACTGTCAGTAGAGTAGTGATGAAGCACAGCTCCCAAATAATCATTTTCCTGCAGCCTTCTGTTGTTCAACAGAACGTGACCAACTTGAAGCCGATGCAACATTTGTGCGGGAAATCTTTTGTTCCTATTGAAAATTTGCCAAACAACTGTAAATGGCACTGCACCTTAAATCAGGACAATGAGTAATCCTTCACAGCCTTGTGTTCATTTGTGTGAATGTCCAGCATCTGCTCCGACTAATGTACATTATTACATTATAAAATGTCTAAGATCATCCGGTCCGGATCTTCTCCTTCCATCACGGCCTCGTTCTGTGTGAGATGATGAGCGAGAGAGAGAGAGATGACCTGATCAACTGACCCTTCAGAAAGAAAGAGAGAATCTCTCTCATTAGTTAGTTATCAGTGTTGACCTTTCTTTCTTTCTACAGGAAATAACTGTAGGAGGACTGATGTTCTATGGTGGATTACGGGATGCAGTTTGAGTTTGTGTTTGAGAATTCTTATTTTTTAATAAGAAATTAATACTTTAATTCAGCAAAGATGCATTACATTAATCATTACAAATCTAAGTGACAGAAAATAGTTCTTTTAATTTGAATATTAATAACAACATATTGATATTTAAAAATGCTGTTCTTTAGAACTTTCTATTCATCAAAGAATCCAGTTTTTATATATATATATATCACTGTTTCTTCAAAAATAGGAAGCAGCACAACTATTTTCAACATTTATACAAATCAGAAATGTTTTCTGAGCATCTGAAGGATCATGTGACACTGAAGACTGGAGGAATGATGCTGAAAATACAGCTTTGACCACAGGAATAAATTACACTTTACTATATACTGACATAGAAAACTGGTTTTCAGTTTTAATAATATTTTACAATATTACTGTTGTAATTTGGTGAGTAGAAGAGACTTATTTAAAAAAAAGAAAAAACCTTACCGACCCCAAACTTGTGACTTGTAGAGTATATTTTAACAGATATGTTAATGAGTAATCTGAATTGTAGATGCATCAGCTTTTCACATTGAATGTAATGTCCTCTTTTGTCCAAGAGTGTGTGTGTGTGCGTGCGTGCGTGCGTGCGTGCGTGTGTGCGTGCGTGTGTGTGTGTGTGTGTGTCTTGGTAAACCCTACATTATGAGGACAAAAAGCAGAAAGTTGTGTATGATGGGTTTGTTTAGGGGTCGGGTTGGTGTAAGGGGAGAGAATATACAGTTTGTACAGTATAAAAAAAATGTGTCTGGAAATTCCCCCATAGAACATGGAAACCCAACTCTTTGTGTGTGTGTGTGTTGTCCTTCAGGCTCTGTCTGTCTGCTGATCTGACCACCATGAACCACAGTGTGTGTGTGTGTGTGAGACTCTTTATGTCCATGATGCGGTCAGACTGCAGGTCATCTCCAGCAGAGGTCAAGCGCTCGAGGTCATGAAGTGTCATGTGAGGAACCGTTACACTGACTGATAAAGACACACTGTTTCTTCTGTTCTAAAAGTGTCTGAAAGAATTCTATTCACATTCAGACTTGAACTCGTGAATTCTCAAATGAAATGAACTCTGTTTCATGTCCCAGACGTTTGAACAGACTTTGACATAATTTTCTTGTTTCCGAGTTGAATTCAAATGAAGCTATTTTTATTTGACTTTATTATCATAATCATAACATACAGATTTCTCAAGTTGTTTGTGCAGATTAGTTTCAACAAATGTTCTAGGTGGATTGGAGAGATGGATTGAGTCATGAATATGATTTGATCAATATCTGATATGATATGAGAGACCCAGAGGACCGTTGCAACACTCACACGGTGTGATGAACCAACTTCATTCAGTTATTACACACTTTTGCACAATACTTTTGGTGACTAAGGGTGAAAATCCTGTAATAATTACATCATCTCCCCTCCGGAAACACATAAAAACCTTTTTAGATCAGTGTGAATCTCTGTTCGTTGTCGTGAGTGTGTGTGAGTTCAAGAGGTTTCTTAACACGTATGTAACTGAGTCACTGTTACACCCTCTTTACTCATGATCCACACTTCTCCTCAGAGTCATTGTTCTAAATACAGATTTTCCTTCATAATGTCTTCCTAGTTGGGAGGGACTGTGGTTATGTTTAGAATGACATAGCTACTACTTACCCAGCATGCATTTGTGGTCAAGTTTGGTCTGATTCGTAATGCACATATATACTTCGCATAACATTACAAGAGTGTGATATTAAATGAACGGAAGCAGTTCAAGGGTTATTAATATTTAAATAGGATGAACTCAAATGCTTCTTTTCATCTGGCTCAGTTGTTTAATCTTTCCGGACGGACTCGGAGGGAGGGATTGTGGGTAAAGTAGGGCAGTGGATCTGTGGTGAAGGAATTTCTCTGCAGTTTGACTTCCTGCTGTTATTAAAGGAAGCTTTTGTTGCTGTATTTCTGGACTGTGTTCAGTCACTGTCAAGAGTTCATCTGAGAAGAACACACACACACACACACACTAACTCAGTCCAAAATAACCAGCACAAGCACAAAACCCACACATCTTCTGCATCTGCTTTTACCATACACACTCACCATCATCTCATTGAAGTCAGTGTGTGTTTATACAGCAGAAAACTCCAAATCAACAACAGCATCAATACGTCTGTTCCTCTCTGTGATTTCTAGAGGTTTTTGGACTGTGTCCTTCCTAGAATATTCACATCCTGACCTTTGACCTGATAGAATGTCATCAAGGTTCAATTTTAATTGTGAAACCCCATCCAGTGATGTTTATTATCAGCTGTAATGAGTGTGTTGTTGACATTAGTAATGTTGAGTTCACATTATTTTCTGCTGTGTGTGTAATATCTGCATGATTAGTGGCATCAGAGTGTTTCCGGTCTGTAAAAAGTAAAAAAAAATGTTTTATTATTTGCATAGTATGCATTAGTAGCTAATTCAGAAAGCTAGTTAAGATCAGTCATTTCAGTAAAAACTACATTTATTCATTTATTCATTTTCCAACTAAAAGTTTGGTGTTCGTAAGTTTTTTTTTTTTTAATGATCTTAATACATCTATTCAGCAAATTTTTTTTATATATGTATGCATGTATATATGTATGTATATATGTATGTATATATGTATGTATATATGTATGTATATATGTATGTATATATGTATGTATATATGTATGTATATATGTATGTATATAGGCTATGTATATAGGCTATGTATGTTTATATCTATGTATATAGTTCAGATGCAAAAGCCTCTAAGTGCCATCTGAAATTTTCTTCTAGAATGATAATTTTTATAAAGCTTGTATATTTAAGTTAAGTAATTTGACTTAAATGACAATTAATAGGTCATTTGCATTGCCATTTAAGTGAAATTATTGACACACACACACACACACACTATATATATATATATATAGAGAGAGAGAGAGAGAGATAGAGAGAGAGAGAAAACGTTTATGTGGAAGTGAGACTGAAGCTTAATTGATTGTCAGTGTGATTATCATAAACTCTGTGATTTGGTTGTTTGTTTCATTCCTCACAATTCTGTAGCAAACCATTTGGGAAACTGTGTGAGGGCAACATCCCAGAATATCCTAAGCAGCTGCTTCATTGCCTTGACAACACCTGTCGCCATGGCGCTGAAGTGTGTCTAATGCACTTTCACACACTCACACTTCTCGTTGTCACTTTCTCTGTGTCTCAGCGCAACGTTCATATCGTTGTTTTCACAGACCTTAATCTGCGCGACTTCCACTCATATCACAGAAAAGTTGGAATTTGACTTTCTCTTTTGACATTACAGGTCAATGTAGACAGTATAACATTCACAATTTATTAAATTGAATTTATTGAAATTAAAAACACTTTAAAAAAGTACACTTTAATGTCAGTTGAAGAGTAATATTTTCACATCAAATATGTATTTATAAAATATAAACATTAAAGTAATATGTTCCTTTCTTTATTTTTATACAAACAATTCATATGATGGCCTTATTTGCAATTCATCTTTTAGGAATACAGTAAACAGCTGAAGTGTTTCTGTGAGATTAAAGCACTTGTAAATGTAATTGTGTTGTATTTGTGACTGAGCATGACCATGAGTCATATACACTGCAGGGATGATGTTTTTTTTAATATTAAGTTTAATAAATGGTAAACATAAGTTGTTGATACTTTGACGTTTTCTTCTGCAACATATCAATGCTGTAGACACACACTCATATCAAAAACACTAATTTTAAAGCTGTTATGTTTATTTCTGAAACCGTATGTTTCTAATAAGTATCTAGATGAGAATGTTTGGGGTGTGAGTGTGTGCAGTTTATGTTTTAGAGCAAAACGTTCAAATATCATCAAATTATGTTTGCCACAGACATTATTTTACTCACAATAAATATTTTTTTTAAATAGGAAAATCTACATAACAAAACCAGCCCAATTACTAATCAAAACTAGCCCAATCAAGGCCAAAAACAAACAAACAAGGCAACAGTGTAAAAATCATGAGTGGGGTAATGATATATTTTATGTTGTAGAATAAATCATGAAAGAGTCTTGAGCGTGTGTTCACAAAGACATTATTTAGTCCATGTAAAAACCCATGGACTCTGGAAGTGCTAAAATGCTAAATCTATTCCGGGTTTTTGCCTGGAGAAATGCGTCACACCTGCACCAAACCTTTGGAGAAACTGATATCCACTTGCATTGTACAATCCACTCGTACAATCCCTTGCACTTGAATAATTTTACTTTGTGTATTGTGTGTGGTCAAAGTGGAATTATGAGGATGTGTACATCATTTTGTATTTAATATTAATAGATGTTTTAGATCTGTTTTTTTTTTCTTTTTGACTTTTTGTAACTTTTTTCAGTTTAAGTAAATGTACCTATCAATGATAGCTTATACTTGCACTCATGTGTACATTGATTAAGTGAAACAAGTGTATTTTAATACATGTGGACTTTAGAGTAACAAAACCAGGCTGTTTAATTTGAAGGCTCAAAAGAGGCCGTCATGCCAGTTAAACACATTTGAACTGAATTGAAAAGTAATAAAGTGTAGATTATAGCCTCTTTTGTTAATCAAAACTGTTAAAAGAGGATTTTCTCTGATCTGCATTTCCAATAACCCCTCAGAAGAAGCTTCAAGTGTCCTATTTTCCTGATCCGTGTATATTCCAGTCCTTCCTCCACATCTTCCCTGTTCCACATGTCTGTTTGTGTTTTGTTCGTCTGTCCCCCGTTTTGGATTCTAATCACTCCTTCCATTCGACTCTCTTGGAAAAGGAAAGGGTTTCCATGGTAACGCCAGCTGAAGTGGAAAAGACTTATTTTGTAAGAGCGCTGATGCTGTGTGTGTGTGTGTATGTGAGTTGGGCGAACAGATGGGCTTCCTTGTGTTTTGTTTTTGTGGTCAAAAACAATGTGATTTTTCCCCAGAGTTTCATTTTGGAGGCAGAAAAAATGAAGCACATTTTTCTTTTTGTCTCTGCTGGATTTTTATTGCCATCTGTTAATTGTCTCAGGCTGAAATCTCATGGTGACCCTAATCAGGCCGACTCTCGCGAAACGCCTTTGACCTCTGACCTCTACCTCTGTCTACCTCTCCCTCATCAGCTCTGGTCACCTGTTTGAAACCTGGTCAAATCACACAGCTGTTAAAACACTGATTCAGTTTTGGCAAAGGAAGCAGAGAAAAAGAAAACCTCTGTGAAAGTCTCTGTGATCCTGAAAGAGAAGATTGTTTCATCTAGCTTCGTTTGACTGAAATAGAGCTGAGAATGCAGAGCCAAATCACTTTTTATGATTAGTTAACTGGACAAGTGTTTGCTGTGTGGAAAATACACCTTATTGAAGACTGAACAGTGAAACAGAACTGGAGTTGTACATTGAAGTAATGTCAAGAGGTTCTTTAAGGGCAAATCAAACCCTCAGGAGACTGTTGCTCCATTTTTCATTCTTTTTTTTAATGCTTTGGCAAGATAGTTTGCATAATATTCTGTGAACATCAGAAACTATTTCATTTGCAAAGGTGGTGAGAAAACTCATATTGATGAACATACATTCATGCACGCATATCTACCATATATACATATATGCGTGTATATATATATGTGTGTGTGTGTGTGTATATATGTGTGTATATATATATTTGTGTGTATATGTGTGTGTATATATATATATATATATATATATATATATATATATATATATATATATACACACACACCTACATACATTCATACACGTGTATATATACATACATGCATACACAAACAAACATGCACATGTATATACATATAAACATTCCTGTATGTATATGTTGGTATGTACTGTATATATGTGTGTACAGTACATAGGTAGCTGTAGGTATGTAACCATGTATATGAATGTATTTTTGAGTGTATATTTGTGTATGAATGTATGTGTATATATGAATGTTTGTATGTAGACCAACCAATTATATATGAATGTTTGTATGATATACTTGTTTATACATGTCAATATGTGTTTATATGTAGGTGTGTATGAATGTATGCATATATACATTCACACTGCTTAACTCTCAATGCATTAAAAAACAATTGTTAGGTGAAATATATGTAAGAAAATACATATAAAATATGATTTTTGTTAGATCCACACTTAAAGCTGTTTTATTACATTGTGATATTGTAAAACAAAACAATGAAACAAATAATTTGAGAACCTTTTATTTGAAATGTCAGTGTTCAGGAAAAGAAGAAAAAAATCAAAATAAAACAGCGATATAAATATTAGCATATAAAATGCAAGTAGCACACAGGAGGCAGGAATAAAGCGTCTTATCAGCGATGTTACAGCAGGATTACAGCATCAGCAGACACACACGCACAGGTAATAGATCTATTCAGATTCTTCATATAGACATTAAGAAGCATTCTCACATGTAAGCACAACAGAGATCACCAAATTAATAATCAGAGGCGTTTAGGTCTATTCGTCCTCCATTTTGTGTCTTTTCATGGAAAAGTGTGACAGGAAAAGAGAGAAAAATGAACACAAAAATATATGCAGAACATCACAACTTCTAGACTAAGAGTGTGTCACTATTTATTTTCATAAGTAAAAGTTAAACTCTTTATTTACAGGTGCGTTAGTTGGCTTTCATAGTACTAAAGAACTACATCGGTAACAGAGTGACAAGTGTTTTTTTTTTTTTTTTTTTACTCCATTTTAAAATTTTTGATCTTTTTTTTCTAAAAAATAAAATGACATTCCAGTAGTAAGTCATTCCTCTTGAGCTGATTATCTGAAAAGGGTTATTGTGTGTGCTTGAAGGGCTGATTTCTATTTACAAAGGAAAGTCATGCCAATGGGAAAGTAAACCGGAATCAGCATTTGGACGGAATATTTGTATCATAAGTGTTTTCTAGAACACCAGCTTTCCAAACAGACTCTTTACTGGAGTTAACATGTGCTGCTTGTACATTCAGTGAGCACAAGTTGCCTTCTGAAACAGCATCTTGGAGAGAATTGAATTTAAATCCATTCAGATTGAAATCAATTGTTCACTGAGCTTGTTGCAAATAAAAAAAGATCAGCCTTTGCATCAGGGAAATGCTGTTGTATGTCAGCCACTCACAATATGAGGAGGTTTCTTCACCATCAAAACAGCAGATACTCATAGCGAGTATCATTACTAACCAGCACTGATAAACAGCTTCAACACTTCAGGATGACCTGGAAATACTGAATACTAAGGACAATATGCCACTGCGTGTGTTCATGGACTTACAGGTCACTGGTTTCACAACGCTCCCATTACGGCTGGGAAAACATTCAGTTAAAACTCTGGCTCAGTGATACACAGGGGAATCCGTTCTTCGATTATTTGAAAGTACAACAAAAGCGGACGGTGTAACTGCTCGCCTCCTCCGTGAGAAGGTTGCGGACAAGTGTGTGTAGACGTCAGGGAGATTATCTATGGCGCAAAACAGCATGCAGCTATAGTCACCTGACTTCATCTACATGAACACGTGGAAAATAATCAATTAAAAAAAAAAGTCCATAGTGGTATTTTAGTAAACAATAACAAAAGTAATAAAAATCATGATGCAGTTTACAAGCACGGCATCATCCTACTGGGCACGTCATGAAATGCGGCAATAGACACTGTGTCTTTGATTGTTATAATAATACATTTCCTCTTTCTGTCCAGACAGTTTAACATGATCACGGTAAAGTATTACTGTGGTAAATACATTATTGGCTAGATATACGCAGGAATATAGTGTCGCTTAAAGGTTGCATAAACTTGGCAAACGTGAGCATGAAAATATGAAAAACGAAGGGATCAGAATTATAAGCAAATGATTTTACAGTACTTGAGCAGGAAAATAATGCATGTGTGAAATCTGAGAAGTGGGTTTTTACATTGACAATGTTTTTTTTAACCTCATATTTTTCTCTAAATAGTTAGAGATTTCCAGCACAGGATGGAGTCGTCCAGCTAAACATGTGTCTACCGTGCGTCAGCCCTCTACTTCTTCTCCTTCTTGGTGGACTTCTTCTTGCTGGCGGGCGTCTGGGCGGCCTTGGGCGGCTCTGGTTGTGGGACGGGGACCTGTGCTGGAGGCAGGGCTTGCTGCTGGACCTGCTGTTGGTTGGAGGTCAGGGTGGCAGTGCTGCCGGGGATGTAGACGTTCTGCCTGTAATCGGGCACGTGCTGCAGGGTGAACTGAGGACTGTAGCGGGTGGTCAGACCCATGGTGCCCGGGGCCAGAGTGTTGGTCGCCTCGCTCACCTCTGCGGACCAAAGACAGTTTCTGTTAGGTCATTTTCAGAGGATTTCTGTATTACAATACTGGTTCAGTGACGGTGTCAATGCTGCAAAGTTCATTCGTTATTAAGAAAGTTATCTCTACAGAAGATAATAGTGTCAAGTCAGTTCAGTGTTGACACAATTTAGTTCAATAACGGTGTTGATGCTGCAGAGAAATGAATTCTGTAGAGCTGCTTTATAGCTGAACCAAATATAACATCATTCAGTTCAACAAGTTTTGTTCATCCAGTAGTGTCAGTGCATTCAAATGCAAAGTGCATTAAAAAACAAATTAGAAGGCCAGGAAGTGAAATGAAACAGAAACCCTTTTTAAACTCAACAAAGCTTATTCTAAAGACTTTAACCTAGAAACCAAACAATGACAAATGCAAAGTTGCAAACAAACTGAGTGTTGATGGAAACCTGCCGAATGCCACTGATCTACATCAGCAACATTAACTGAAGAGAAATCACAATAAACTTGATAAACTTGGGTCTCATTTATAAAATGTTGCATAGAAACAGTCCTACATTTGATCTTGTGATCATTTTTCCAATGTGTGTTCAGAGAATCACACCATCTCTCAGTCTGTATGGACATAATACAAATAAGTTTCAATTACTAGCAAGCATCTTCAGCACAAAGAGAGGATAAGATGCTTTATAGCTGAATCGACAGTTCAAGTTTAGTTCTCATCCAGTAGTGTCAGTGCATTCACTTTGCATTAAAACCATGAGGAAACGCCAGAAACTGAAATGAAATAAATCCAACAAAGCTTATTCTACAAGACTTTAACCTACAAACCGAACAATGACAAAAGCAAACAAACTGAGTGTTAATGGAAACCTGCCGATTGGCTGATCACAGAATAGAACAACACTGGACAGAACAGTGGAAACATTGACACACTGTCTGACGGGAACCGAACAACTCGATAATGTCTGTCTCTGAGTCTTTGCAGGACAAATATAAAATGATTCCACAGAATCTGTGTTCTAATGTGCTTTACTGTTTTATTCTCATTAACTGAGTTCAAAGGTTTAAAATCAGTACATTTTTTAATTAATACTTTTATTCAGCAAGGACACATTAAATTGATCAAAAGCAACATTGCATTTTTTAAAATGTTTATATTTCAAATAAACACTGTTACATTGACCTTTCCATTAATCAAAAATCCTTAAGAAATGCATCACAGTTTCCACAAAAATATGAAGCAGCAGACTGTTTTCAACACTGATATTCATATATGTGTCTTGTGCAGGAAATCATCATATTAGAATGATTTCTGAAGGATCATGTGACACTGAAGACTATACTATGAAGGAATAAATTACCTTTACAATATATTCACATAGAAAACATCTATTTTAACTTGTTTTATTTTAACACAATGTTACAAATTTTACAGTATTTTTGATCAAATAAATGCAGCCTTGGTGAGCATTAGAGTCTGTAGAGTTATTAATTATCTTTATATAACAGCAGCTGTCATCTAAATGATGTGGAAATACCACAGCAACTAAGTAAATGTGTGATGAGTCACTCTCCATGTATTCCCATTCAGTCCCAGCGGCAGTGAAAGAAAGGGAAAGATGAGAGGATGACGTCGTGCTGCTGTGAT
Organism: Vimba vimba; assembly: GCA_022828995.1. Taxonomy (NCBI): domain Eukaryota; kingdom Metazoa; phylum Chordata; class Actinopteri; order Cypriniformes; family Leuciscidae; genus Vimba; species Vimba vimba. The sequence goes on from CM040833.1 coordinate 4,213,992, forward strand.
GTGGTTTATATAGATACGGGCTGCTGAATTGTCTCTGTGTGTGTTCATTCAGCATGATCACCCATCAGACACAAATCTATGCAAAACTTGATCTGATTATAATGTAAATGACCACCAGAAATGAAGTCAACACTCTCAGAATGAATGTTTCTCCTGTGTTTTCAACATTACAAATGCACAATCCAACACACAGTGATGCTCGCAAATATATATATATATTCTCACCGTTAGCCGCGGCCATCAGCGCCTGGAGCTGCTCGGCCTCAGTGGGGGGGTTGGGCCAGGGTCCTGTTCCCATGGCAACCTCAGGAGTGGCGGCAGCCCTGCAGAAAGGAAGAGGAAGAGGAAGAAGAGTCAGCAAAACAGAGGCCGTTCTGTAGTGCTGCTATCAGCAACAGCTGCAGCGTGTGTGTGAGGCGCTTTGTGCCCTCATTTTAACACACACGCTCAATCCTCCATGTTACTTTTAACTACACCATGTTGGAACTCTAGTGGAAAACGAAAACGACCGGCTACAGCGCACACACACACACACACACACACACACACACACACACACACACACTGAACATTTCCATATGTGGCGACTTTGTCTTCAAAGGCTTGTTCAATTTGCATCCACGGTGAACAAAAGCCCTGATCGCACTAAAATCACCTCATTACACACACAAACCTTCTTTACTGTCGGTAACTTTCAATTTATCGCCTTTAATTATCCTCTAACTCAAGTTTTATTTTGAAGAGTAAAGCTCCACAAACAATACATTATGTGTTAATTAAACATTAAAATGATGACTTTAAAATACTTTCCTTAATTAGTAACGACTACATGAACAAAGGATAAATCGCTGTTCCTCATAAAACAGTCCGGATGTTCTCTCTTCTCTGCGTGTGAGAGGAATAATGGAGATTCCTCATCCTGTTCCCAAACATCAGGAAACACACGACCGTTTAAAAGTGTGGAGTCAGGATTTTTCATGTTTGTGAAAGAAGTCTTTTATGTTCACCAATGCTGCATTTATTTGATTTCAAATACAGTAAAATGTGAAATATTATTACAATTTAAAATAGCTGTTTTCTATGTGAATATATAGTAAAATGTAATTTATTCCTGCGCAATATATTCAGCATCATTACTCCAGTCTTCAGTGTCACAAGACCCTTCAGAAATCATTCTAATATGATGATTTGCTGCTCAAGAAACATTTCTGATTATTATCAATGTTGAAAACTGTTTTGCTGCTTAATATTTTTTGTGCAAACTAATTAATTTATTTTTCAGGATTCTTTGATAAATAGAAAGTTCAAAAGAACAATTTTTTTTTTCTGTCACTTTTCATCAATTTAATGCATCCTTGCTGAATTAAAGTATTTAATTTTTTTCCAAAAGAAAAAAAAAAAAATATTACTGACCCCAAACTTTTGAACGATAATGTATCAAAAATCAAGGAGCTTCGGTGTGGGTAGAGCGGGGAATTCTACATCAGCAACATTAACTGATGAGAAATCACAATTTAATAATTTTATAATGGCAGCTCACCTTGGAGAATTACCATAATGCTTTTTATAAAATTATGAAAAATGTGCAAACAATAAAAAACACAACTAATATACGTATGTACCATTTATGAAATTTTGCATAGAATTTGATCTTATGATCATTTCTCCAATGTGTGTTCAGATAATAACACTATCTCACGGTCTGTATGGACATGCTACAACTAAATCTGAATAACTAACAAGCATCTTCAGCACAAAGAGAGGATAAGATGCTAATGCTAAAGGCCATCTGTCTCTGAAAGGGGTTAAAAGGAAGTCGGGGTCTCTCTTCCTGTCTTACATGTGGCCAGCAGCTGTAAAACAGTCTAACAGCACACACACACACACACACACACACACACACACACACACCAGACAACTAACCACAACGCCACAGCACAACATCTGCACACAAGACACGAGCGGCCACACGACAAGACGAAAACAGACTCAAAGAAGAGAGAGAGAAAGAAAGAAAGAAAGAAAGAAAGAAAGAAAGAAAGAAAGAAAGAAAGAAAGAAAGAAAGAAAGAAAGAAAGAAAGAAAGAAAGAAAGAAAGAAAGAAAGAAAGAAAGAAAGAAAGAAAATAAATCTAAACCATTCAAGAACAAACAAAAAAAGAAGGAATTTAAGCATATGAAGGAAAAAGTGACAGAAGGAATGGGTGAAAGAATGAAAAGCTGAAAGAGACTTGAGAAGGGAAAGACTTTTTTTGCTTGTTTTTGCCAAGCATTTCAAAAGGGATAAACTCACAGTGCCAAGAAGAGGGGGAAAAACAGGGCGATGTTGTTTTAGAGTGAACAACCCTAATGAGAACCAGAGCTGATCTGAATTCACTTCATAAGAAGCATCAGAACTGAGAGTTTGAGGGTCACAGTCTGAGATCAAACCTGTGACCTTTAGGACACCAGCTCAGATCTTTAACCACTTAACCATCGCTGCTTATAGACTCGCATATAACTCGCATATCCTGCCACAACACTTCAGATCGACACACAGATATTCCTGTTCACCAGCGTGAAGATAAGAAGCCTCATTTCTCCCAAATCAGCGTCTCATCACACTTGCAGGAAATCACACTTCCTGTGGTCAGCATTATCACATCCTGTGGTTGGATAATCACTTCCTGTTGACCCGACTGACAAAAAGATGGTCTAAGATGTCATTGTCTACAGCTATTCATTCATAAAACCCCTTTGTAAAACATAAAACAAAGGACATTACGTATGTTGTGTCACAGTTCACAGCTCCATAACCATGGGATGCCGATGCACTGCAACAAAGCTAATCACACACTAATGCACAAGGCACAACGCTACACACTGCATTCTATTCTATGAGCAGAACGGCCCCTGAGGGCCCCAGCGTCACTACTGGACACTAACACAGCACCGAGACTCAGATGATCCAGGGAGAAACCTACAGGAGCGAGCAGGGAAACTAGCTACACTTCAATACCTCAGCCTGCTCGACGGCGTCCATCTGACATGTGTGGACTGGGGCTTGAAGGAACTGGAAAAAACATCCAAATTAACTATGAGGTTTTGGTGGGAAGTGAGGTGTAGGACAACCAAACTGAAATGAATTGTTCACCCAAAAATGAAAATTATCCCATTATTTACTCCCCCTGAAGAAATCCTAAGATGCATATGACTTTCCTCTTTCAGTCAAACGCAATCTGAGTTATATTAAATAATATTCGATCTTATCCCAGTTTTTTATTGTGAGGGAATAGTGCCCGAGTTTTTGAAGCTTCAATCATTACAGCGCATCCATCAATCATAAGAGTAATCCATACGTCTCCAGTGGGTTAATAAAGGCTTTCTGAAGTGAAGCAATGGGTTTTTGTAAGAAAACTATATTTTAAAACTTTATAAACTATCAGAGGCACGGGAAGATGTTTTAGGTTCACCACATTTAGAAACAACCCAGACAACAACATAGTGTCACCGCTGTGTCGGCCCAGATGTGGAATGCACGTGTACCAGATGTGGGCCGGATCTGGGCCGACACTATATTGCTGTCTGGGAATATCGAGTCTATAAAACACGTCAAAACTCCAAAAAGCACGGCAAGCGTATCGATGAGAACACTCGATTAAACAGCATACACACCAGGACATCTGACTGCACATCACAATTTTGACATTATTACTAGACACTATTGATACTGCGTGCAATCATAATGCACAGACTTAACAACAATACGAAATCAATGCAAATTCTGAAACTGTGTCCTAACCAAACGCAACACGCGAGAAAATTGATCTTTTCCATGTTTTTTTAGTAGCCAATTTGCGTTGTTTCTATTTTACAAAGTTTCTATTCTGAGGCGTTAATTGTGGTTTAAACATACAAAGTATTTCAATGATAATCTCAGATGCAGATTATGTGCTTTATATAATGTAAAAATAATTTAATGAATATCATTTTACATTTACATTTAATCATTTAGCAGACACTTTTATCCAAAGCCACTAACAAATGAAGAGAGCAATAGAAGCAGTCAAATCAACAATAGGGCAACAATATGCAAATGTCGTGACCAGTCTCAGCCAGACCAGCACAGCACACATAGCAAGGAATGTTTTATATAATAGATATAGAATAGTAAGTGTTAGTATTATTGAGTCAGTTTTGTTTTTCGTGACCTTTACAGACATACAATGGATAGGCTAATTCATCTCAGATCTTGAAAATTAATTAAAGGAAACAACAGTGTTCAAACTGTCAACTCAAGGAGAACAAACAAATGTATTCTGTGATAAAAAAGGACTGTTTCAGTCACTCAGTATGTATATTTAATCATGTTAAAATAGTGTTTAGGAATTTGATATTGTACTTTATCCATTTTGTTGCGAATGCAAGCTTACAGAGAGAACCCGCCCACAAGCTCTTCTGATTGGCTGTGATTTTTGATTGATTATGTCGCGTCTCGCTCGAGTCTGGTATGGACAAATGTCTCGCTGCTGGAATTCTTATCATATGACGTCTGGTTAGGACATGGTGTTAGGCTGTTTAAATTTGTGCCAAATTGCCAGCTCAAGCAAGAGAACTAACAGCAGCATCATGAGCTGTTTATTTCCCGTTTTGTCTGAATGCCAGGGTATGAGAACTG